>CAUYRT010011865.1:0-27844 GCA_963574885.1 Lepilemur ruficaudatus | reverse complement strand
GCACATCCAGACCTCCTGCTCCTCAGAGTCCAGATCCTGTGTCCTTTGCCTGCTAGCCATGAAAATCAGGGCTGACCTCCGAGGACAGGCCACAGAGACACAACAAGCAGCCAAAGGCAGGTCCGCAGCATCTCATCCCCCAGAGAGGGCTGCTTGGGTGGCCCCCAAATATCATCTCCTCAAAGGCACCAAGAAAGGCCTTGGAAGGAGCAGGGCGACAGAGGAACAGGCTGCTCCTGCCTCGCGCAGCTCAAGCACCAGCCGAGCCATGAGGGAGGCCGCTGCCCCCCCCACCCCCCCACCTCCCCACCTCCCCACCTCACCCCCACCCCCGCCACCGCGCGTGCTCTGGCCCAGCGCCGGCCGCAGAGTTCAAGCCCAGTGGCCTCTAGGGCCGCTCCAGCATGATCAAGCAGGCGAGAGGCCTGAGCCCGGCGTTGGGCCACAAGTCTGGGAGGAAGAGAAGCGCCCAGACCCCAGAACAAGAGCTCAGCGGCTGCGGAGACAGAAGGGGACGGTGCCCCGGACTGATGCTGTGACGCTGCAAGGGTTTGGCCAAGATCCGCGTCAGGCTCCCTGGTCTTTCGGAGCGTGGAGGTCCGTGCAGCCACTCTTCCCTCTGCTGGCACGGACACAGCAAAGCCAGGCCCCCCTGTGCACGACCATGCGACACCCATCTGCAGTTTTTAAAAGCGAAAGCTTCATTTTATACAGCGAGTGCCGGGATGGCCGTGATGCCACGCAGCCTCTGTGAGTCACGCACTGTGTATGAAAGAGTCACGCACTGCTGAGTGCTCCTGCTCCTCTATTACCCCGTGTTTCTTCCCGTGGCCGCCACTGCCTCTGCGCACACGTCCCTGGGGCGAGGGGCGGCCTCTGCCTCGGCGGAGGACCTAAAGGAGATGTCCCTGGCATGATGACAGCTGCCAACCAAGCTACCAAGGGTCTGAGGCCCTGGGCCAAGAGCAGAAGGAATCGAGCTGGGATCATTTTCCACCTAAACAACAGAGAAAATTAATAGCACCGTCCTTGAGGCAGTGGAGGCTCAACCGACTGCTGACTCCGCTAGTTCCAGTTATTTACTTCCCTGTTCAATGGAAGTTGAAAAATTACCTGTATTATTAATTTGTGTAAAACCTTCCAGCTTCAGAATGTGACGCTAAAGCTAATTTTACAAAATTCTCAGTTTTTTGCTCACAAATGACTAAAGTGATTCATCAGCTGTTCTTATACATGGCAAGCTTATAATGTTTTTTATCTTCTATTTTTCAGATGAGCTAAATATGTGCAAGTTTACTAAATCTCTCTAACTCTCCCGGCACAGTCATACATAAAACTACCAAGACAGCCCTTAGTGCCTTTCCTATTTTCAGACAATCAGACAATTACATCTCCCTTTGGGCAAATCCTCATTCATATTAAATATTGATTTTCCACTTTTCTTTATTAATTAGTGAGCATTTATTTAGCTCTGGTTACATGTTCAGCACTGTAGTGGGCACCGTGTGAAGACACCCGGCTTCGTCAAATGCTGGCCCCCAGAGGGCTTGCACTTCCTCTAGGGAAAACGTCGGCCTTCTGGAATGATGAGTTCCCCAGGGGCTCGTCTGCAACTGCACTGAGCCATGTGTCACCGTGGGCATTGCAAGACAGAGCCCAGGAGGACCTCAAGAGTTCTGGAAGACAAGGGAACACAAGGAAGGAAGGACTAAATAAGACAGAAGGATGGGGAGTTTCAGACAAGAGGACCACATTTATGTCTTTGTTTTAAGGACTGTGAATAGCCTGGACTGACTCATAGTGGCAGGGAACAGGAGCCATCAAAGGTTGATTTACAAGATGATCATGTGATACTGCAGATATTCAATTCTGCTTCTGGCGTAGAAGGGAACAGAGAGCAAACTGGAGTCCTAAAAATGGATGGGCAGAGGTCATAGTATTTGGCAGTGGGATAGATCCTCTCAGCAACAGAAAGTGACCTTCTCATTCTCTGCCAATAGAGGAACCCAGGAAGCCAAAAGGATGTTTAGGTTATGAGAGGTAAGGGGAAGAAGCATATTATCAATTCACAGCAATGTCGATCGGAAGCAGTCCTACAGCTTGATTATGATTTCCTTCAAGGATTTTAGACTCCCCAGGATAGAAGCGTTTCTCTCCTAAGGGAGCAAGAACAATATCTTGACAACCCAGCCTGTGTCACTGTTCTTCTTCACGGGGCCGGCGAGGGTGGGTGCAGGGGTAGCACCATGCACCGTGCACTCTGGGCGCCCTGCCCCAGGAAAGTGCCCGCTCCCAGGCCTGCCTAAGTTATTAGGCACTGGACTTCTGGGTTCAAAAGAACCATCCCGTATGAGCACAACTCTGGAAACTTCCAGGGCGTGCCTGCAGTCTCTGCTGCCCACCTCCCCTGACCTCCCCCCCCCCCCCGCAGTGCTCCTCAGGGGTTCAGCTCTATGCAGGTCTTCACCAGGATTGGGGCAGGGGCACAGCTTGGGAAGCACCCGTCTCTTCTCCCGGTGATGCCATACAAATGGCATGGTTTGAGACGCATCCAGGGTTTGTTTTGAAACCATGGATCTTAAAAGGTGTTAAGTCCTGGATAGGGAGAGATGTTTACAAGCCCTACCGTCCCTGTCAGCCGTGCCGTGCCCATGGGAATTGTGGCCTAGCGAAGAACTTATCCGAAAGATAAGCCCCCACCAGATCTCCTGGGTTCTAAGGAGAGGTATCCTTGACTGGGCTGGGAACTCCATCACGGAGCGGGAGGGAGGATGCAAAGGAGCAGAAGCCGAGGCAGCAGAAATGGAAGGGACTTGGGTTTTTTGAGACAGTCACCTGGGCTAGAGTGCTGTGGCATCAGCCTAGCTCACAGCAACCTCACACTCCTGGGCTCAAGCGATCCTTCTGCTTCAGCCTCCCAAGTACGCGCCACCGTGCCAGGCCATAAATAGAAGAAATTTTCCATTCTTCTGTGTTTACAACAGGTGGGATTCTCCCTCTACTGAGGACACCGTTTCAGACTTGTTTTTTCTTAGCCAGTATCATAATTCAAAAATATGTGGTTAAAAGGATAAGACAAATTAGCCAAGTGAGTTAAGAGTCCAGATCTGGAATCACGCAGACTGTGGTTCTAACCCCAGTTCTGCCACTGGGCTGGCACAGGCTACGTGGCCTCTCAGCTCCTCAGCTCCCTCATCTGTGAAATGGGAACAGCAGTGGCACCTTCCAGGCAGAGCTGATGTTAGGGCTAAATGACAGAAATAACGCGAAGAGCTTGGCAGAGGTGGAGCCAAAACCCCCTACGGACCTTGTGGCCAGGTGTCCCAGGCCATTGGTAGCCAGGTGCTGGGCAGGGGCCCACGGGGAGCCTCTGGCTTCCTGGATTTCCGTTTTCTGCTGGGGCAGCAGGCGTCCTTTCTTCTGAGCTGAGAGTAGAGTTCTACGCCACCTTCTCTCTTTGTCCCGTTTGTGATTTTGTGATTAGAGACAGCGAGACAGGCAGGGAGGCAGCCCCCACTCCCTGCGGGGGCAGGGGGACTTGCTCCGGGGCAGCCAGGTGTCACGTGGGCAGTCACTGAGAAACAAAGCAGTCGGGCCCTGGCAGTGAGAACGGAGGGAGATGGCAGACTCTGAAGATGGAAAAAAGCAGACGGTGGGACTCGGCCGTTGGCGAAGAGCGATGCGAAGGATGGCGCCAGGTTTGGGGACAACGACAGTGCCCCAGAGCAGAGACCTGGAAGTCAGAGCAGAGAACTGTCTACACCGAGAGGGAACAGCAAATTCTACGTAATTTGGGTAAGAAAGAGGTTTGATGAAGGGACAGATAAGTGGAAATTTCCAGTGAGTAAGTTGAGATTAGGATGGATATACACATATAAAATACATACAGACACGACACCGGGCAGTGAAACGTTTCAAGGGGGCCACACAGTCGCCTACATGGAAGATGAACTGACACAACGGTTGTCGGAAGGGACCTTTGCAAAAATCTAGCCCAACTCATTCATTTAAAGGTCAAGGAAACGGATTCCAGAGATCATCCATAATTTGTCAAATGGTCCATAGCACCCAGAAAGTGGGAAGTCTGGGGCCTGAACCCCAATTCTCAGACTCCCTGTTTTTGTCCTTTCCCACAGTTCCAAGCTGGAGGCCTGGAAATGGCTAAGTGCCAGGTGCATTGCAATTACCGCTGACCACCAGCATGAAGTTGGCGATCACGGGCCTCTAAATTGGGGCAAGATAAACTTACGCGTCAAGGAACTGTGGCTACTAAAAAAGTGAATACCCTTTCTTCTTTCACACGGGCTGATAAACAAAACAAAAAGCGAAACCAGAAAAATACCTGAAAATGAAACTAAATCTCTTTAACTGAGGGCAGATTAATGATTTCAAAGCTAGGAATCATTCCCCTATTTTTTTTTCAGGGTAGGGAAGTGGCTGAAAACAATCAGATTCAAAACATTTCATTTCTGCTTGGATTCATCTTACTCTTTTCCAACCTGAGTCTCACATGCAGCTGACCGGAGGGGACAGCTGTGCTGCCAGGCGTCTAGGTCGCGAGCTTAGCTTTCCTAATGTGCAACGCTTCTCTCAAAATCCGAAGAGCCATCGATCTTCCATCGAATCCGAAGAGCCAGAAATGTGTGCTGCGTGAAGATTTCTGATTACGGGGCCCACTCTCGGGCCCAGAAAACAAACTCTTCTCTAAATGGTCCAACCCCTTCTGAGCTCATCATCTTTACTCATGGCTCAGCCGGTATTTGAACCCAAATTGCCACTTACACCTGCCCCTTTAGTTCACTGCGCTGATCACACAAGACGGGACAGTTAATTATCCACCTCGCATTGTATTTCTCTGCCGGGCACGGGAACACGGCAGGGGGCACGTGACGGTGCGTGACTAGTGCTGCTGAGTTTCTTCATTCCCATCTCATTGTGGGCTTGCAACGAGAGGAAGACAGCACTCAGGCTGTGGACGTGGTGCCCTTCGGAGCTTTCCACAGGACGGAACTGGGACCTGTCCTTTCTCTCACGTGTGCCTCAGGTAATACTTTCGCAAGGAAGGAGGAAAATTGAGCCAGGTTCCAGAGTGAATGTACTGCTCACAGCTGCGAGGTTTCCAGCTCCCTCGTTTAGGGAATGGCTCCCCGTGTCCCAGGATGTGGTCCACAAGATGCCTTCCCCAACACCGAGGAGCCAAGGCTGTCATCAAGTGAGCATGAGCTCGGTGACAGCAGATTCCCCACCCTACCCCAGATTTCTCAGACCTTGAAAAGTAGCTATGCTTCTTTTTTCACAAAGCATGTTTGAACCTGTCATGTTACAAGTTTGAGAATTTTGTTTTCTTCCTTTTTTTCTTTTTTTTTTTCATTTTTTGCAGACGAGGTCTTGTTATTGCCAAGGCTGGTCTCAAACTCCTGGTCTCAAGCAATCCTCCGGCCTTGGCCTTCCAAAGTGCCAAATTTAAAATTTCCTCTGTGTCTGTGATGACTGCTTTTTGAGTTCTAACTCTGTGATCTGGAATCTGACATTTGACACTTGACACCTGGAATCAGTCGTTTACTGGTTGTGGGACCTTGGGAAACATGCTTAGCCCTGTGTCTCAGTTTCCTCATATGTAAAATGAGCATAATAATAATTCTCACCTCGTAAAGTGGGGCCGGCACGCACACAGCACGAACCCCGCGCCCGGTGCATTCAGTGCTCTGTCAATGCAAGCTGTTACCCGTCCTCACTGGTACTCAGTTAGGCCAGCTGGTGGTCTAGCTATCTAACGTTTTCTTCAAAAACCAGCTCTGTAGTTAATAACAAGGTATTGTATACTTGCAAATTGCTAAGGGAGTAGATCTTAAATGTTCTCAGCACAAAAAAAAATATAGGAGGTTCTGGATATGTGAATTAGCTTGATTTAATCAGTTCAAAAGACATACATGTGTCAAAACATTGCATTGTACACATAAATATATACAATTTTTATTTGTCGATTATACCTAACTAAAACTGGAGGAAAAAAAATCAGATCTTGGATTTATTCTGTTTTCCTGTTATTAAACTGATTAATTTCTGTTTCACTTTGTCATTCTCATTCTTGTGCTTTCCTTATGTTTATTTTGTTGGATTTTTAAAATTTCTTGAAAGTAATATTTAATCCATGTATTTCTATTCTATTGTGTCAAGTAGTATGTTTAAAGCTATAATGTTTTTCTCTGAATATGTTTTTAGTCATCTTATAGTGATTTGATTATAGTCTAGATATTCTGAAATTTCAGTTTTGGTTTCAATTTGGAAAGGAATTTCAAAATTTCCAACAGGTCGTTTTTTTGCTTTTTTTGTTTTTTTTTAATTTTGCTTGTTAAACTCTGGGCTTTTTCTTTTCTTTTCTTTGACATAAAATAATGCAATCTGTACTACTTCTAATTTTGAAATGAACAGGGGCTTTCTTTGGCATTCAAAATATAGTCGGTTTCAAGAAATGTTTCAAGGAAAATAGGAAGTATAATCTATTTGAATATGAAATTAAATATTTATATTAATGATTATATTATTCCCATGTTCTATATTATTACTTATGTTTATAGATTTCATTTGTCATACGAAAGTTAGATGAAGGCTCTCTGATTGTGTTTTTGTTTCTCCTTGCATTTTCAGACACTTGCTTTGTATATTCTGATACAGAGCTAGAGTAAACCACTGAAACAGACACTTGCCTCCCTGCCCCGGAAATAAATATACTGGTTCACACATAGACACAATTTTAGTTTCTTATTCAATATCTGGTTAAACAGTTCTTTGAATTCTTTCTGTCCAAATAACTGGGATAGTTTCTATCTCCTGACAGAACCCTGGCTCGGCGTTGCTGAGAGCCATTCCAGCAGCAGTGCGGGGTGTGGAGAGGAGAGAGTCTGCCCCGCAGTTAGGGACCGAGGTCGAAGCAGCCTGGCCACCGTCAGCACCATCCCTCGCTCACTGTCACCCCCACCGACAGGACGGGGTGAGCAGGGATGTCCGCCAGCCAGGCCTAGGGCTGCCCTCACTGTCGCCCATGTTCCCTAGGAGAGCATGCCATCAAAATGACAAGGACATGCAGGCGCTCCTGCGCGGCCACACGCCGTCTCCCGTGCTGGGGCATGCAAGCAGAGAACAGATCTGAGTGCACAGCTGTCTGCTTCTGCCACAGTGCTGTTTTGTTTATAGATTTAGGTCACTTGTATTCTAGCTACAGATTAACACTTTTTTACATTTGATTAATGTTGTCTGACATTAAAATGGAGAGTTCCAGTTTATTGGATCTTAAGACTATATGATCAATTTTCTGATGCACCCCGCCCCCGCCCCCCCCACTATTCTGGTAATTAAAAATTACTTCTGTGTTTTTGAATATTTTAATTAACAAACTTTTTTTTTAGAGGCTGGCCTCAAATTCCTGTGCCCAAGTGATCCTCCCACCTTGGCCTCCAAAGTAGTGAAGGTACACACCACTTTGCCTGGCCACTTTTATACTTTAAATGATAAATAAAAAATGATTTATTTCTTGACTTATTAACTGTAAAAGACGAAGTGAATACTGACTTCTTGCTGTAAAAGACAAGCAGCTTGGCTCACTTACCCCGCTGAGTTACCAAAAAGCTCTAGGGTTTTGTCCCAGCCCCTTAGTCACATTATTTTATGTGTGAAGCTTGTCTTTCAAGTCATCTTTACATCCTTTGCTGTCACTGTCAACCTCATTGTTGTTTACTCCTGATTTTATGTTTTGCTGGATTCACGGTTCACAAATAGTTTTTGTGTATCATGCCGTCTCCCTTACTACACTCTTCACATTGTCTCTCTTGGTCGACTGGATTTAGTCAAATATTATTTTCAAGAAAGACTCACAGCTGTAATGATTGCTGAGTCCTTGCATATTTAAGAATTCATTTGTCTTTAGAAACTGGTTCAGAAAAAAAAAAACACCTCAGGGCACACTTGTGCCGCACTGAACGGCTGTGGAGAAGGTGCGTGTGGGCAGACGACCGTTGTCTTCTTGGCTTGACCTTCTCCAAGTGACTTCTCCAAGACGTGTTCCGATGCTGCTCATTCTGTGTCAGATGTTTCTAGAACATGGTGCGTTCTCTCTATCTGCAGATTGAGTTCTCTGTTCAGGGAAAGCTTTATCGTACCTTTGACTTTTCTTTCCTGTGCCAATCGTAGCCTTTTCTACCCACCGGTTTCCTTTGTGTCGGATCCTCCTCGTCCATCCCGTCTCCGTTCTTCGCCATCGGTGTTCATTGTGACTATCTTTCTGACCAGAAGTCGCCTGATCAGAGGCCTTCCCACGGCCGCGGCAAACCTAATGGCCTTTGCCCCTTGGCCCCTGGTCCTGCCTTGCTTGTCTTCGCAGCACTTGGCATCGCCACAGGCGCCCCAGCCCCAGCCCCAGCGGGAACGTGAGCTCCGTAAGGACAGGGGCGTTAGGTTTTTCCCGCCACCGTGCCAGGACGGTGTCTGGCATATCTAGTCAAAGCTCAGTAAGTTCTCGACTGAATTATCTCGGGCTTTCCCTGTGTGTCAGCAATTCAATTTTTAGCTGGATATAGTGTGCTCTTTGCTGTTTCTAATTTATGAAACTTGTTTCGTTAGCTCTAAGTTTCCTTTCTATTTTACTAAATTGTTTTTTGTCTTTGACTTCTTTTTTCATTGATTCCTTTTCTCTTTAATTTCTTTTAGAGTGTGGGGCATTTGATGGGGAGGACGTTCTATCCCCTAAGGTAAATTTTCTTTCGGAATGGGTTCCACAGCTGCTCTTTTTCTTCTGTAGCGTGTGTTACATCTGCGGGCAGTCTCTTCATCTTTCTGGGACTAGCACGGCAGCCTGCGGGTGCCCAGTTCCAGGGCAGGTGGTCTTCGGAACCTCTTCCACCCGGTCTCCCGCTGAGTGCTCCTCTCTTGAGCAGTAAGACAGAAGTCAGGAATCTGCTACCCTCAGGAAGACAGAAAAGATGGAACAGAGAAGGAGCGCACGCAAGAACCGGCTGAACGCGGGCAGTGGCGCCGGGAAGCGCCGCCTTGGCTCTGCTCGCGCTGAGGAGGAAGGCCCAGGTCAGCGGCTCCACCGCTTCTCTTCTCTGGCTGGGAGGAGAGGAGGGCCGACCTCTGGGAAGATGGGAGTGAGCGGGGAGGTTACTCCGAAGGCTGACCGCCTCTGTCCAGGTAAACACCTGAGTTTGCCATTTGACAGGACAATCCACACTGAAGAGCGCTGTCCTTGGAAACGGGATATGCCCTCGACTAGGCAGCGTGAGTTCAAGCCCAGTAATTTCGAACATTATAGGAAGAAAAAAGTAACGCGGGGGTTGTCATCAAATCCAATCCCCACTGTCCATACACCTCACACTCTCGGGTAAGAGGACACAGTATCCAGGGTACCAGCCCTCAACCACGCTGTTGGAGACACTCGTTCAGGGAATTGTAGTCACGCTTTCTCATCAGGGGCCCCTCCCAGCAGCAAAGCCAGAACGCCCACTCCTATTGGTTCTCCCCTTCCTCGGGGAGCAGCCCTGTGGTTTCTCGCTACACCAGCGTGCCCGGGGAGAGGACAATGGGCTGAAATCCAGTTTACTCTGAGCCATGTGTCCTGTTACGGGGTCGCTTCTGCTCCGAGAAAAGGCCTTTTTCTTTGCACAAAGGTGCCACTCACTCGCTAAACTTTGTACCCATAGGGCTGAGTGTGCCCAGCAAAGGTGTCTTTCCTCATCAGTGGGCTGCAGTCACCCTGCTGGAGAATGACACGAGACGGTGGGTTGTGTGGAAGAGCTCCCACCCTGGGGCAATACTTTCTGACTTTTCCCCCTACATGTTGACTCAACACTCGTCTGCTTCCCTCCAACAGGGAATGTATTTGGTTTTTCATACATTACCTACTAATCTGGTCCTCACCGCTGCACAGTTTCTGGGCGCAGAGTATAGAAGCCAAATACTAATCCTAGTGGGTCTTTTGTCTTCCTGATGCTTTTCAGCGTTTATGGTAGGGGTTGTACCACTTCCTGGTTTGGATGCTGCTGGTGTTGTTTCGCCGATCCTTTCTCCCTCATTTTCCATGCATGTTTTGAGTCTCTGAGAACTGGGACTTTAATGATTTGGCTGCAGACTCTATGCTACTTCCCAGCTCTCCCTGATTTAAATGTGGTCTCTCTGTGCCGCTGTAACTGTTTGCACACTGCGTGGCCTCTTGCACTTTTACATGCCATCTATTTCACATGTGTGCTCATGAAGGGCTTAGATTCACACAAGTCTGAATCTACTCTTTAAAAGTTTTGCTAAAAAACTAAATGCATTCAGGTGTTCAATAAATGTTATTTGGTGTCCATAAGGCAATGCAAACATCACATATTGAAGATGACATCAAGATGATCCCACACTCTGGTTTTTAAAAACTGAAATATGACTTTTTCAGACTTAAATAAAATGGCAGGAAATCTGGAAAACACCCCATTTCTTAAAATGATGAGCTGGAAATATAGATGAATTTGATATTCGGTCAGGAATTTCCGACAGACGTTGCTTGTACAATAAACTTACACAGTGAATCTGCCATTGTGATAGAGGAGGCCTTACGTCAGATTTACATCTTGTCATACCTAAATAAATGTGTTAATATTTTCTGCCAGTCTCTAGTGCAGCTGTTAAAACATTTGGGCTCTATAGACCAAATGGGATTTCTCAATTTCATGAGTTCTGTGTTGTAATTCTTACTATCTTTTGCTTTGCTAATTTGAAAACAGATACTGGCTTCTGTAGAGGTGAACATCAAGACTTACTGATTCCAAATGTATCTTTCAGAACAATAAATTTTGAATCTCATTAAAACACAAAGTCAATACATATGTCACAGATTCTAAATGCTTTCAGTAGCATAGGAAAATGTCAGAATTTTGTGTATGTAACATTTGAGCAGGAAGCTAACACTCACTCAGGAAACATACATTTGCAAATGATCTTTGATTTCAACTAAGACAGCAGTTTTCTGGCAACTTTACTCAGCTAATCAGATTTTTTTTTTAATTCTTAAAAATACAACACAGTTTAATTTTCCTTCAAATTTTAGCAAACATTAAATATCTCAAGGTTTTTTCTTTCTTTCTTTAATTTCCAGTTTTCCCAGCTATGAAGTGTCAGTCCTCAATTCTCTCTCCATGGGCTTCATGCTTAAGTTTTTATCACGTTTTAAGTTTTATAACTTCATCATTCAGGACTATCTTTTCATAAATTCTCTTAATACACCAAGTCAAGTAATTTAATTCTCTTCTTTCTCATATCCCTCTCCCTAAGATATTCTAAAGGTCAGATTTTATCTCATTACTCTCAATTTTGCTAGCTAATACACACACAATTTCTTATGCAGGATCTACGTACTGTACCTCGAAGTTCTGGGAACTGGGACTGACAGTAGATACTTCCACGTGCTCACACATCCATTGATTTCATATCAATTGACTTGCTACGAAAGCCACTTGTACTTCCTTAGGTCCTTTCAAGACTCTATAAACGGGCTGTATTCTTTATGTGACAAATCTGTCTTCTCAGGTGAAACTCCAATAAGACTGACTAGAAAATTAACTTTCTTTGGGGCCAGGACTCAAACTAATGGGCTGCAATGTAACATTTAGGAGGGAAAAAAATTCATAAAATTTGAATGTTTAATTTACTTTCTTTTTTTTTAATTTCAGCATGTTACGGGGGTAAAAATGTTTAAGTTATGTATATTGTCTTTGCCCCACCCGAGTCAGAGTTTCAAGTGTGTCCATCCCCCAGACAGTGCACACTGCACCCATTAGGTGTGAACATACCCATCCCCTCTGTCTCTCCCACCTGCCCGACACCTGATGAATGTCATTACTATATGTGCACTTAAGTGTAGATCAGTTAATACCAATTTGACGGTGAGTACATGTGGTGCTTGTTTTTCCATTCTTGGGATATTTCGCCTAGTAGAATGGGCTCCAGCTCTATCCAGGATGACACAAGAGGTGCTGTATCACCATTGTTTTTGTGGCTGAGTAGAGCTCCATGGTATACATACACCACATTTTATTAATCCACCCATGTATTGATGGGCACTTGGGTACTTTATTTATGGGCAGTTGGGTTCTTTTCTACTTTCTATTTTTATTAAAGTTTAAGGTTGGCAGCAAAATACGTATAATGTTAGGTACTGTAAATTCTCTTCCATTCTATCTCCAAATCAATTAAATGAAAATACTAAACTCAATCTTGTGAGCCTGAGAGCAAAGACTGTTTGCAGACACATTCATTAATTCAGAAATAAAATTTAATGACTTAATTTTGTTTTTACTAGTACAAACCAGGTTAACATGCTTCTGAACAATCCTACACATGTCCTATCTTTAGCAGGAGCTCAAAGAAAATGTTTGACAAGGTACAGATTTATTATATTATAGTTCAATCCCTATAGTTAGCATAAATACAAAGCCATAGTCACGTTTACAAGGTAAAAATTGTACAATGGCTCTGTAACTAAAATATTATTAATAATGCAGTTTGTGAGAATCAAAGTATCAGCTGGCTGATTTTGCTTTTATGATGTATATTAACATCTTCTTCCAGCATGACAATGCCACTAAAAAATGTTTACCATTCTTTTAATACCTTTTGATTCCCAGCATGCATTACTAGTTGGCAAATTCATTTTAATGGCAGTAAGGTAAGAATTCATCGTCCAAAGAGCAAAGATTCATTTTGATGAGCTATTTCATCATAAAACATGCAGCGGTGAAATTTCAATTTATAAACTATGTATTTCTGTCATTCAGTGAAGATTATTATTGTAGTTGGCATCCTCAAGGGGAACTTTCTTTCACTTGATTAAAAGCGTTTACCATTACCATTAGATTGGCTATGTCATGCAAGAGGTCCAATAGCTCTGCTAAGGGTGTGGCAATCACCTAACCAGCATGATCAGTTCATATATGAATGGCTGCCTTGATTAACTTCAGCACAAAACATTGCACACTTCCAGAACATGCGTCTCAACAGAGCCTCTTACGCCTTCCTCGCTAGCTGACCAGACATGGGTCATCGTTGCTTGGCTTGACTTCTCCTTCCAATAGCAAATTCATCACAACCTTTGTCAAATAGCTGCATGTTCCTCTTTTTCCCAGTGGGGGAGTGTTGTAAAAGGAAGTCATGTCATCCTACAAAGGAAAACAGTAAGCAAGTCATTTGATTTTTTGTTTGTAAAGAGTTGACAGGTAAAATCAGTGTCAGCCTAGGGGGAAAAATAAATTCACAGAAAGATTTCTTCACAGAAAATACAAGTTTCCTGAGCTTTTATTTCATTTTTCTGAGGCATCTTCTCAACATATAAAACAAAGATAGACATTTTTAGTATTCTCTTCTTTGCTGATAATTTTTATTTACTGTGAGAACCTTTTTTTCAGATGAGCATAAAATATTAAGCAGAGAGCCTGGGAGGGACCGTGGGAGGTGGCACACGGCCGCGGTGTAGCCTCCAGGAGTCCCCAGATTCAATTCTACAGCCTTCTGGAATCTGTGGCTCCTCCCTGATAAAACATTTTAACTGCTAACTATATAATGCAAATTTATTTTTTCCTAGATTCCTTTTTTTGTCAGACTTTCAAGGCTAAATTGACTAGTAATGAACTAAAAAGTAACATTAATTACTCAAATAAGTCAGACTGCCCCTCAAGTATTTTGAACTCTATGAATCTGTTTTGTAAATTAGATGATAAGAGATTAGGGATATTTTGAAGACTTAAGACAATGAAAACAATTCTACAAAAAGCTGTTTTTTTTCTACTTACTTGTTTTTCAATTTCCTTTAGCCGACTCTCATCTTTTTGAAATTCATGAAATGCGTCTTTCACCAGTCTGTCTAGATCTACTTTGTCTTGAAATTCTAGCTCAGGGTTTCTTTCCAGCACAATGGATACAACCATTAGTAACTAGAAGAGACAGATGTTGAAAGCCAATTACATGAGCCGTAACAGCGACACAGTCTGGACATGCTTTCTTCTTTAACCAAGTGGAGGGATGACCCTAGCATTCCACAGTATGTTCTGTATGAGAGGCTTACAGATCACCTATGGATGGAAACTACCTAATTTTGCAAATTAGCCAGATAAGTCTGTTTGGAAGCTGCATGTTTTTTTCATTGTGTGGATTCCTATAGTTGTATAGAAGTGTTTTTTGGTCATTTAAAACCAATAACTTACAAAAATGACTTTCCTAACCTTGTACATAGTACACAGTGCCCTATTCACCCAACTGTTCTTTGGTATTAATCCTTGCTAGCAAGACACCAAAACGTGTCCAGTGGAGCAGGGTGGCCAGAGAAGAGGTGGCAGGAACAAAGCCAGAGAACACAAGTGAGTGCAATGGAGACTCTGGCTCCAGATTCACGATCAGATGACTTGGAGCCAGCACCCCAAAGTGAGTTTAAGTCTGTAATGCCATAGATGTTGCTAAGGGGGTGGCTATGTTTTAAACAAATACATTTAACTTTTGACCTCTATGACATGAATACTATTTGGTATGTATGAACTATTTTAGTTTAATGCATTACCGCATTGTTTGGCCAGCCCATACACTTACCCTAAGTGGTAAAGTTCACTTTGGATGCCAAATTCATTTCAGATGCAAACATCGTGTCTGAGTGTGCAATTACTGGTGAAGGCATTCTGTGATGTTTATGGGTCCTACTTAGTACGCTGAACAGGAAATAGACCTCATACTGCCCAATTTGGGAATCTTGCTGACTATGCTGTATCTAAAGGCTTCCAAAACAGAACCTGAAAGAACCAAAGGAAACACTTCCAGTAAAATCGAGAGGTCACAATGTGGGAGACCTTGGGGTAAGTCTCTAGCCAGAATACAAAGTTTTATGATACCGTAGATGTAAAGGACAATTTCTTCTGCAAAGGGAAGAACTTCACTCTGGTCAACAAGAAGGACCTCTGTGTCCAATGCATGTCCCAGATGTTGGGTACTCTACGTGGAAGGTTAAGGTAACAGCACAGGAAGGCATTCACCCATCTAATAACCCCATGTTTTCCTGAGACCTAGTCTCTGCCTCACTCCCACATGCTATGAAACTGACTGCCTGGTACTGTTCACAGCTGGGACATCAGAGGCAAGGGTGAATCTCACCCAGCTCTGACTGCAGCTCCAGAAGTGCTGGATTTAAAGAGCATTTTAGTGCCACATCCAGTTAGCACTCACTGACAGCTTCTGTCTCGATAAGACGTATTACGTACCCTCAAGAAACACAAAGTCTGATGGAGATATTCCCAGAGAAAGGGACAACGTGAGGATGAGCTATGTACTATACCCATCATCTGGTAGATTCTCTACGTATTTGGCACAATGCTTTAATGTGACAAAAGGGTACGTATGTGCGTATTCCTATTTTAGCATTTAATTTTATACGGAGCAATGATGATACAGCACACAATTCCATGTCTTCTCTTCATATAGAGATGCTTGAAAAGATATCCCTCAAAATAATAATAGTGATGATCCCTTGCTAGTGGGTGTGGGGGGAATTTTTGTTTTCTATAATTTCCTGAATTGTTGAAACTTTCTACAACAGTTGTGTGTTATTTCTATAAATAGAAACAACTGAAAACAAAATGAATGGGAAAAGGTCGCCTCCTCTATTTTTCTGACATTGCTGATGTACTTGCTGCTGAGGGGTGAGAGTATGCAGCTGAAAAGCTGGGCCATCAGTTCTCCACCCGGGGCCAATGTTGGGTATGTGAGCTGGTCACATCCCTTGACTGGGGTCAAGGATGGCCACCTTCTTAAGGACTCAATTGGCGGAGATCATGGTTAGGTGAGGAATAGAATTCTTGGTCTCTTAGGCAGTTTTCCTTATACCAGTTTTCAGGGAGCAAACAGAGAGCACTCTTTAGCAATCTTAATACGAACCTCCACAACAATCTGTCTGTATTTTGGCTGGTCAATATTTCCCAATGTGTCTTCAACAAGGAGAGAGAAATTCATCTCATACATGGTCATATCTGACAGGGTTGGTTGCTGAAAAAAGATAACTCTACATTAACATGCTGAACTGTTATACTGTAGTTCTCATTTAATAGAGGAATTTCATTTTCTAATCAATAATCTTTTCCAGTTTCTACAAAACCTTAGAGAGCACTTTCAGCTATACAACTGGATTTTATATATGTCAAACTACTAAAGCCCACCAGCTATTGTGCTAAATTAAACCTCTCATTTTTCTTAGTTATCTTCACTATATTAATGTTTTAGGGGAAAAGGAGTATATTAGAAAGCCACTTCAATACACAAAAGGAACAGCCAAAAACTGAGACAACAAATAGAGCACATACTTCTTTCACAATCAACACAAGAAGTTATGCTTGCTGTCAGGCTGTAACATGTAAGTCACTTGCTATTGAATTAACATCATTTCTGAGGCAGGTCCTTTCTGAGCTGGCAGCATAAAAATGCATACAAACAGGAAAAAACAGCATTATGGGCAGAAACGGCAAGGAAATAGAAAAAAGGCAAAAACTAAAAGAATTTACTCTGCTGTTTATCTTTCATTTAAAACAAGAGTATCGTACAGTCTTCCATTCACTTCTCACAAGCCAAATGAAAACAGAAAATAAACTCAAATCCAAATCCAAATCCAAACTGGGGCATGGGGTCACCCTCAAAGGATGGAAGGGAACACTCTAAATGTTACACTTGCATGGTGGAAAGCAGATGGAGTTACTAGAATTATTACCAGAGATGCAGACATGATGAGACATGCTTGTGTGCTTTTACCTCAATGATGACTGGACTGAACTTAATCATAGCTTCAGAACCACGTGTATCTACCTGCTACTCAAAACGGGACCCAATAGGAATGTCCTCTCTCAACCTAGCAACAGCAAAGTTTTCAGCCTGGTGTAATAATGCCTCAGTCCTATATTCAATACAATCCACCTACTGTATTCCACAGTCAATACAATCTGACAAATTGTTCATGCTTACTGGTAATACCCAGTTTGGGGAAAATGAAGGCAGAGTGCTGAACAGTTATTATGACAGTTTAGCCATCTAGCAATGGGTGAATAGTGTCACAGAAGGGAAGAAAGACCGTTTCATGGTTTCACATTAATGTCCTCTTATTATAGGTCATTAAAAAAGTCAACCCAGCTAGTACCCACATACAGAAGAGATATCAAGCTTGCCTTATTTCCTAGTCTTCTGAAAGGACTTAGGGTGAACAGTGTAGCAGAAAAGTTAAGAGAAAAGGCTCAGAAGCCAAACTGCCAGGGGTCATGCCCTGGGTCTGCTACTTATCATACCAGATGTGTGACCTTGAGGGAATCATTAGCTGTGCTTCAGTTTCCGCATCTGTCACAGGGCAATACTACCTTTCTCTCAAGATTGTTTTAAGAATGAAATGAGCATTTAGAAAAGGGTTTGGTGCATGAAAGTACACGTATTTATTGTTGTTATTTTTATTTCAGCAAAGAGAGGACGTTAGCAAAGGGAGGATACTAAATGTAAGTGGCCCAGGCTGCTGGAAAATGAAATGCAACTCTGGTAAATATTAGTAGGGGCTGAGAAAGAAGCTAACAGCAGGCTGCTGGGACGCCCAGCTGGGGGTGCAGAGGCCGGGTACAGGCGGGCGCCAGTGCCGCGGCAGAGCAGCGGTCGGCAGCTTGAGCACTGTCCTGGCAACCAAATAAAGCCACGGACAGCCTTCGGACGGTATAAAAAATACTTTTAAAAAGTTTTTATTCACTTTTTTGAATAAGTAGTAACACATTCACACAGTTCAAATTTTGAAAGGCTACAAAGGGTTCCAGTGAAAAGCCCACACCATCCCCCAGCCACATAGTTCCTTCTCCCGAAGGTAAAGAAAAGAACACTACCAACTTCTCATGGGTCCTTCCAGAGATCCTCTGATGTGTACAGAAGCAAAATAAGTGTGAGTGTATTTGTGAATACTTTATTTGCATAAAGAGCTACATCAAAATTAATTGGGTTGAAGTTCAACACTGAAAACAAATATAGTACTCTATTTCCAAAAGGCTAATTCTTCACTTTAGGGTATAAGCAGAATGATTTAGATGCTAGGATTAAATAAATAAAATAGCTAACATGGGAAACCATCTGAAGGGGAGGGTACTAAGTCATGTGAAGCACAGCTGAGTTACACGTTGAGTAAAATAAGTGATTATCTGTCTAATGAGCTAAAAAGTTACTGCATTTTTCACATTCAATGCAATTCCTAAGTAGTGATTTCCTTATCCAAAGCATTGCTAGGACACCTTGCTTTTTAGGTCTGATCTGGATCTGTGTTTTCAATGGACATTTTACTGATTGTGAGGTCCCCCAGCACTGGCCCACCACCGCTTGGGGGGAAAGGGATACTCCCACTTAAAGTCAAGCCAGTATAAGAAACCCTATGTTCACTATAAGTAAACAACGGAAGGACAGCTTGTTCAGCAAGAAGTTTGGCCACGTAGTTCCTTTAAAGAAAGCTTCCTTAAAACATTTGAAATATGACAGTACAAAAAAATTTTGATTACATACAACTTTTCAGCAATATATCCATCTGGGAGAAAAAGCTTCTTTTGTATAGAGGGATATTAAAATTGAAAAATAAAAGGAACTCAGATTGATGAAAAGTATTTCCAACCCAACTGATTAAACTTATTTTCTAGTACTTCATCTCTTCGGGTATCTGGATACCTCTCCTTTAAAAATACCCTTAGAATATGGAAAAGCAGAGAAGTTATTTGCAGCGCAGAGAAGGAAAGACTTCTCTACCACGGTGGGTCCCCTTACAAGTCCCTTTTCCTTATATAAATGTGGTGGGGCCTTACCTGTGGCAGATGCTTCCCAGCTACAATGATGCCGTTGGGTGTGCGCTCCAGGATCTGCCACACTCGGTCATAGAACCCCGGGGGAGTTCTATTCAAAGACCCGTCGATCTGACGCCTGTTCAGCCAACATCTGTAAACCAAAGGGAAGTGCCTTAGAGTTGAAAAACAAGCTTGTTCTGGTAGAAAGCAGGGCTTTCAATATGGATTAATTGTTTCAATAGGGTAAGCAATAGAAGCCAAAATCTATCAATGATGCATATCTACCATGTGTTACAGAGGTTAGTAAATATTTCATGGAGAAAACAGAGCTTTCAGGAGAGGAGGAACTCTCCAAGATCTTAAAATATTTAAAAGGCAAAATGTTACTCTCTAGTAAGCTATGAATTGCACACTACATGACCAAATGATTTTCTAATATGAAAAGCAGCTTCATTTAAAAACAGCCCATTTCACAATAGCTTTATGTGGTTTTTACATATAATAAAAGGTAAGCTCCATGAAGACATGGGAATCATATAACTTGATTGCTCCTATCCATCTCTCCCAATAAGGTGCTTAATAAACATTTGATAAATGAATATGTGAATGCTCAAAAAAGCATTAATTATAATGAATTACCTTATTTTAAACTTTATAAAAATTTGCTATTTAATATGGCTAAAGTTCCAGTGCTGAGAAATCAGATACAAAATCTTACATGTCATAGTAATAGAATGTAATGATAAGCCAAAATTCTAGGTCTCTTATTTTCATGGATTAGTATTAATATTAAATCTTAAAGATATGTCATTCACAAACTGCTAAAGATGTAGAATTTGTATAATTTGAAAAAACACACAGTGACATAGTAGTATATTCTTGCAAAAGCTGAAGACAAAAACAGATACACATTTTTTATTCCTGGTGTTTAAAGAGGCAGCAGAGTGAAATGCATACTCAATCACAAGAGAGGGAGATGACGATCAACAAGGTTTCTAAGCATGACAAAGGCTATGCAAGATACAGTACACAGAGAAAGACATTTTTGTTCTGGTGAAGGAGGACCAGTAAAGCTTTATCACTACATGAGTGAGAAAGGCATCTTTTTGGGATGTACAAAATTTCTTTTAATAGACTCATCCTTGAATTGTTGGGTTCGGTGTTTCACGAAAGAGAAGCAGCTCAAGGGTCCAGGGGTTCCTTGGTGATGTATTAGTTCAGATAAATAAATACCTCACACTCTTCATTGAAGTTTTCCTCCCATTCCCTTTGTTTGGCAATAAAACAGGATATTTGCAGAGTTCTATGACATCACGGTTAATACGTTAAAGAGAAGATGTTTGCTTAGAACCACAAGAAAAAGTAGAAATGTGAGAATATTCACAATGGAGGTGGAAACTTATTTTGAAAGTCTCATTTTTTAATTTTATTTTTTGCCTTTTTATTTTGAAAAATTTCAAGCTTACGGAAAAGTCACAAATATAATTCATAATGTTCTTGTATATTCTTTACTTGGCTTCCCCTACTCTTGTTACCTTATATAATCATAGCGTAATAGCGAAACCAGGAAATTAACATTGACACAATACTGTCAATTAATCTGTGGACCTTATTCAAATTTTGTTAGTCTTACCACTCATGTTCCTGTTTTGATCCACGATCCAATGCGGGATCCCACGTGGCATTTAGTTTCCGTGTCTCCTGAGGCTCTTCTAGTCTGTGCCAGTTTCTCCATCTTTGTCTTTTATAACTTTGACAATTTAGAAATGTCAGCTATTCTATAGGATATACCTCAATTTGGGTTCGTCTGATGTTTTCTGATGAACAGATTGTGATTATGCATTTTTTGGCAGGAATTTCCAGAAGTTTTGTGCCCTTTTCAATGCATCATATCAGGGATACACGATGTTGATGTGTTTTATTACTGGTGATGTTAACCTTAGACATTCAGTTAAAGTGAAGTCAGCTGTGTTTTTCTACGGTAAGATTACTATTTTTCCTTTGCAGTTAGTAAGTATTTTGAGTGGAAATACCTTAGAATTATGCAAATTTTCCATGTCTCATCATATTTCCATCCAATGACGGGTTCTTGACTACAACAATTACTCCTGTTTTATATTTGTCTAATGATGATTTTCTATTTCCATCATTCTACCCACACTTATTAATTGGAATTCTACTATAAGGAAGAGTCCTTTCTCCCTAGTTACCTATTTATATCAGCATTGACTCACAGATATTTATTCTATGGGGTATAGCGTAACACAAGACTATCATTATTTTTTTGCTTAAATTGTCCGAGCTTTGACTATTGGAGCTCCTTTAAATTGTCTCCACTCTTCCTGACACACCTCTTATCATATTTTGAGCACTTCCTTACTTTCTGGTATGAGATGCTCCAGGCTCATCTTGCATTTTCTTGCTCAGCCTTGGAATCACTCATTCCTCCAAGGGATGGTGGTTCTTTTTATCAAAAAATGGTATTTAGAAATCAGTATCTGGCCATGAGCTTTGCCCATTGTGGTTGTGGTTTCATTGCCTCTAGGTCATCTTAATGGGCAGAACTAGGACATGTATGGGTGTATATGTGCATATAAACATACAGATCCACATTTATTTCTGTATCTATCCTTCTGTGTAGAAACCATGAACTCATAACGGTACTGTCAATTCCAACCCTATAGCACTGCCTGTGTCCTCGCCCCCACTTTCTTATGTGTAACTACTTTGTCCAGCAGAATCTGGCTCTCAACGTGCACAATGTATTTACTTGTTTGTTCAGTCCTAGTGTATAAAGTAATTTCAGAATTGCTAATTCATATCTCTGTGAGAAAAAATGTATTAACTAGAGTATAATATTTGTGTGCAGATCTTTTTTCTTTGGCTTTACAGTATCCAGTCAAAGCAATGTTTCCAAAGGTATTTCAGTTAATTCCTTTCTTCCCCACAGTGTGGTAATATCACTCATTCATAAAACAGGCTCATTTTTTACTCTTTGTATTCTATTTTGTGTTCTCTCCACATCTGGGTTAATTTTAATTCGTTATTTATGTCTTTGGTATGGGAACATGACAGCAGTTTGGGAGTCTGAGCTGTACAAAACGGGGTGCTCCATGGGGTGCGGCTCCCTCGGCCGTCCCGCCGCTCCTCCATTCTTTGCACCCAGGCCCCCATCCCTAAGGTAACCAGCCACGCTAGCTTCTGATTTATCCTTCTTGTATTTCTTCTGAACAAATGAATACATAAATATATATTTTGTATATCCCTTTCTTTTTTACATAAAGAGTAGCATACTATAGACGCTCTTTTGTACTCTGCTGTTTTCATTTAACAATATATCCTAGAAATGACTCTGTATCAGTTCATAGAAATCATGCTCATTCTTTTTCACAGCTGCATAGTACTCCGCTGTGTGGATATACCATGGTTTATTCAAATAGTCTCCTATGTATGGGCATTTAGGTTATGGGAATTCTGAAATTTTCAAATACAAACAATGGTGCAATGAATAACCTTGTGCATATATATTTTCATATTGTTGGAGGCATATCCTCAGAGTAGATTCCTAAAAGTAGTAATAGGAATGCTGGGTCAAAGGATAAGCACAAATGTAGATCTATTTTTAGATGTTGTCTAATTCCCAACCGGAAGGGCTGTACTCACTAGCTACATGTAGGAGTGTCTGTTTCCCATAGCCTCATCAATTGTTTATCAGACCTTTTAACTTTTGCTAGTCTGAAACATGAGAAATGGTTCAACATGTTTTAATTTACATTTCTCTAATAAAGAATTATTTTGAATATTTTTTCAAATATCTGAAAGTCCTTTTTATATATTTTAAATAAGGTGATTAATCGTGAGTTTTTAGTTCTATCCCTCAATTTTTAAGAGTTCTCGGCTATGATACCAGCTCTTTGTGGCACACGTTTGGTTCCAGTTCCTCAGTTGTCTTTTGACATTGGTTATCGCTTTTATGCCTTGCAAAATGTTGTTTTTAATTTTTATGTAGTCTTACTAACCTTTTCTTTTGCTGTCCTTGGATTGAGTCATAGTTAGAAAGCCTTTCCCATGCTAGAATTAAAAAGGGATTTACCCACGTCTTTATGATTTAATTTTTTCATTTAGATCTCTATTTGGAGTTTATTCTTGTGTATAGTATAAAGTATGGATTTGATTTTATCTTTTTCCAAATGGTTATCTAGTTGTTCTTTTACTAGTTATTTAAAAAGTCCATACTTGATCTTTACCATATACTAAATTTTTATTTGTACTTGGGGGTCTATGTCTTTATCTTCTATTCTGTTCAATGGGTCTGTTTGTTCATGCACCAATACCACACAGTTTCTATTACAGAGGCTTTGTAGTGTGCTTTAATATCTATTAGGACAAGTCCTTCTTTTATGCTCTAAATTGCATTAAATGTACAAATGACATCTTTATAACATTGAGTGTTCCTATTTAAGAACAAAGGTGCCTTTCCATTTGTTCAAATCTACTTTTGTAAAAGACCTCTTTTTTGTAGAAGGCAAATGTAGAATTTTCTAGGAATATAACCACCTTGGAAAATGTCAGGCACAAATGTGTCAATAAATACTTGCCTACTTATATTAAAGCTCTTTCTGTAATAAAAAAGTTCTTCAATTCAATGCAAACCACAAGCATTTATTTTGCTCTTAATCTAAGATTAGCACAAATTAAGACTGTGACAGGTTTAGACTTGAAGTCTAGTTAGGAGACAAAATCACAGGCAACATATTTAAACAACATTACCAAACCCAGTCCCTTCTGCCAAAATATTGGGAGGAAATGGTGAGTGCTAAAAAGGTTCAGAAAGGGAATTGACTAAAGTGGTAAAAAGTGTTCCATTTTGCACAGAATAATAAAAATGAAGAAATGCTTATAAACTATACCTGAAAAAAGTATACAATTCAAATCAACACAAAGAACAATTGAAGACAGACATTTTAATTAGTCTGTTTATACCATCCATCTATTAGGGTGGCCTCTGACACTCTGCTGCATTTTATTTCTTATTGGTATCTTATACATTTCGTAGACATGTTAAGCTAACAATCATGATGTTACTGTAAGACCAGTGTTATGGAAGTAACAAAGGGCCCTGGTTACCTTCCGTTCTGTTGAGGCTGGAGGATATCCAACAAAAGCTGTTTAACTTCACTAGGTGACAACTGATACAAGTCCACGGTCGGCTTGTTTCCACTGCGGATCCGTAGTTCATACTCCATAGCATGGATGATCCACCTGAAACAAAACAGGGAAGCATGAATCAGTAACTCTCGAAATAAAGTTATCTTGTGCTTCTCTTGGCAATGCCCTTAGCAGCACTTATCCCACCAAAGGGGAATAAAGAAAGGGCCATTTGAATTTCCTGAACCATTGATATAATTACTTCCATCAAGATTGTGTGACATGATCAGACTCTTAAAAATGAGGCCTGCTCTCGCACAGGTGGTGAGGTTGTAAAACACGAAAATAGGCAATTACCTAGATTCTTACCAAGTGAGATTTTACCAATTCAGTCTGATAATATTCTGTATACAAATAGCTGCCACACTGTATTTTCTTAATACTAGATACATGCCAAAAAAGGGAGACATAAACAATGCATTTCAACATGGGCTGAGATATGCTATCATGTAAATATCTCTTCCCAGGAATGACCAGCATCTTTTATCAATTTTCTTTACTTTGAGGTTATTCTTTTGGTATGGGAGAGGACAGAGAAGTACCTGTCTTTGAAATATAAGGACACAATTAGTTATAACTTAATTACAGTCATACATTAAAGAATGTACTTTAACCAACAGATGTCAGAAGAGCCAAATATTTAATTATTTTATGTGTAAGTAATTTTAGTTTTTGAGAAGCTTTTAAAAAGCATTTTTGCAATTTCATCTTCTTTCATTTACTGTATTCTGAGGAAAGATAAACTAGTTATGAAATGAAAATCAAAAAAAAAACAAAAACAAAACACTTTTAGAAATAGTACTGTGCCTTAGGGAACCAGAACTCTGCACACTGTTAGGAAAAGCCAGGGAATTACTTTTACACAGTAGATTCCTATGCTTTATCCTAAAATCCCTCAGTGAACACTGAATAACAAACAGAGACAGTGCAGCGCGGTGTCTGGAAAGACTGTGCGTGAATTCACCCAGGCCGCCGTTCTCCCAAAGGGAGACTCTGCTGAAGCCAGCCCACCGAGGGAAACATCTAGATAAAGCAATGAAGACTCAAAGTGGCTAACTCACTACACCCAGATACAGCATTATTTTTCTCTTGATACACTTCCTTAAAAGACAACTCGCAAGGCCTTGTAAATACAGAGATGAAAAAGTCAGGTAGGTGTATTCAAAAGATCAAAGTCGTCTGTCTTTCTAGTTTGCAAAACAACAGTGACACATTCTCACAGGATGACTAGTGTCTCTCAGTGCAGAACATGGTAAGAAAAAATGTTAATCCTTCCCAGTTGAGCCAGAGGTGGTATCAGCCAGGCATATCCCCCTTCCTGTTGAGCCAGGCCATAGGCCATAAGGTAAGGGCATCAGTTCTGTGACTGTTCCAATCTCCCCTGTCCTTGGCTAACACAGCTCTCAGCTCTTCCTACCCTCTCTCCTATTCTTTGTTGTTGCCATTTCTCGAAGTTGGGAATTTAAGTAGCCCACCAGCCAACTGCACAGTATGTGCAGTAAAACACTGAGGTAAATTATAGAGGCATGGCAGATACACAAAGGTAGAACAGAATTTTTTAAAAGAAATTGTTACTATTACCACTGATACCGTATAACAAATATTTAATAGTTGTTCCTTGATAAGAACAATAAAGATGATGAAGTATTTGCAAACAACAAATGTTTGAGAGCTTTCTGATATATATTATAGAACATGTAACAGAATTAAGATTTATCATTTGCATTTCTCTAATCAGCTGAAGAGAAAAACTGGACTAAACTTTTGTTATTGGCAAACATGAGGAGGTCTTGTCATCCTCATTATTATTGGCTATATTTAACTAAAATGTTAAACAGGCATAAAAGTAACAAAAACAATTATTTTGGATGCTTTGATGTTAAAGTTGTTTATGAAATTAGCTGATGCATTTCAGTTATAATAAACTATTCAGTGAACCTCTTCTTTAAATAAAAAAGTTCTATTTTTATTTTATAAAATAAAATAGAATTGTCTTCTATTTATTATTTTATTCTTTGATTCTATCTTATTTTCTTATGTAGATTTAAAATTTACATTTGAGGCAGCCTAAAATAATGGAAGGAACATTGGATTAAAAATCTAAGGTTTGCCTGCTGGTCTCCTCAGCAAATCACTGGAAGGAAAGGTGGGGTGGGAGGTTCTACTCTAGAGAAGAAGTGACTTAAGAGACAAAACCACTAATGCCATGTGTGGGTCTTATTTCAGATCCTGACTCAAAAACAGACCAACTGTAAAAAATCATTTTGGGGGAAATCCGATAAATTTGAATAAGAATTGGGTATTTGGTGATATTAAGGAATAACTGGCAATTCTGTTGGGTGTGATAATGGCATTGTGATTATTAATGTTCTTTTTAAGAGATATATACTCACTAAAATATTCATGGGTAAAAGTCGAATGTCTAGGATTGCTTTATAATATACTACAGCAAAAAAAATAAAAAAAGAAATATAAAACAAATGTGGCAAATGTAAGTAACTAACAATTGCTTACATGGGAATTTACTGAATAATTCTGTTATAATACATTTATAATTCTTCATAATGAAAAGCAAAAATGCTAAAGACAGAATGAAATACTGTCACTTACCAACTGTACCCTATTAGCAAGTTATTTTTCATATGGGAATATTACTATTACCCACTCAACTTTATGAAATTGTTTTGAGGAATAAATAAGACAATGTATATAAAAAGGCTTTTGATATTCTAAAGAGTCAAAAAATGTTAGCAAACTCCTCAGACTCAGTTACGTGGCTTCTCAGACTCAGTTTAGAGGGAGGTAATATAAATTTTTAATTCAAGTCTTAGAGTTACTTGAGCAAGAGCCACATTCAATTAACTTTAGGAGGTAACTTCTAAAATAAATAATGTTTTTATTTTTAAAAGGCTTATTTTTTAAGGTCCTCCAATAACTTGAGTTATTAAAACTAAACATAATCTATCACATTTATCTTTTAAAATCCTTAGTACCATATGCGAAGGTAGCTGGAGATCTAAAAGTTTTCCCTTGGGCTTCTTCCTTCTATTTACAAAAAATCTCAGCAGTTCTGTGAGCAAATTATAGAAAACATTGTATTCAACAATCCCTAAAGAAAAAGGTTACTGTTTTTCACTCACTCGAGCACGAATGAATATAATCTATTTGTCATACAATTAAAATGTTTATCCATTCAAAAATATTTGCCACACTGATCTTTTTACACTTTGGAAATCTTCAAAAGACTAAAACAAAAATAGTAAAACAGCCTTAGACATAAACTATTAAAATAGCTCTCAGAAGCTGGGTGTGGTGGCTCATTCCTACAATCCTAGAACTCTGGAAGGCCAAGGCAGGAAGATTCCCTGTGCTCAGGAGTTCGAGACCAGCCTGAGCTAGATCCCATCTCTACTAAAAATAGAAAAAATCAGCCAGACATGGTGGTGAGTACCTGTAGTGCCAGCTACTAGGGAGGCTGAGGTAGGAGGATAGCTTGAGCCTAGGAGTTTGAGGTTGCAGTGAGCTATGATGATGCCACAGCACTTTAGTCTGGGTGACAGAGGGAGACCCTGTCTCCAATAAAAAATAAATAAATATGATTTGATCCAGCAATAGCATTATTAGGCATCTACCCAAAGGAACATAAGATATTCTATAATAAAGACATCTGCACCCAAATGTTTATGGCAGCACAATTCACTATTGCTAGGTCGTGGAAACAACCCAAGTGCCCGTCAATTCATGAGTGGATTATTAAAATTTGGTATATGTTTACAATGGAATATTACTCAATT
>CAUYRT010011861.1:0-31740 GCA_963574885.1 Lepilemur ruficaudatus | reverse complement strand
CACCCCAAAAAGTGCCCCCAGCAGCCCGCGGCGGGTTTTTTCCGTCTCACCCCAAAACCCGCCCCCCCCGCCCCCCCCCCCCCCCCCCCCCCGCGGTTGCGGACTCAGAGGCCAAATTTGGTAACAGACTGAGTGTTACTCCCCCAACCCTCTTACATTCTGACTGCCTTCAGCTTTCTCTCTCCTTTTGTTCCTCTCTGTAACTCCCAATCTTTCTGCAGTTCCCTTTGTGGGTATCTGCTCTGAATATATTCTTCAGGTACCCCAAATTCTTTAGCCCCAATACACTTACATTCCATTCCTTGCTGGGATTTGACCTTCTGTCCTCCATTCCCCCCCTCAATTGCCCAACTCCTCTGGAATGCATCTCAGGAATGTATTGAGGGAGGAGGAGTTCCCTGGGAGGGGGACATGGTGGGGAGTGTTGCTGTTCCATAAAACATGATGGAAAGGGGAACAAAGTTCTGAGGCCAGTGCAGGAACTGGATAGCTTCTACTCATATTTCCAGGGCCTTGTTCTTTGCTACCACTACCCCCAATTCACTGATCAATTCCTCACCTCCCCCACCCTCTCGTAGCTGTGTGGACATTCTCTCAGAACCAGCCTGGGAGTAAGGGTAGGCATGACTCAACTCCCTTATCGGAGTCTCACCAGAGACTTCCGTGCTTGAGGAAGAGGGGGGTGTCCATATGTCCGGAGGAAATGGGGGGAGACATGAAATTTTAGCTTAAGGTGAAGGGTCCTTTCAGTCCCACTCTTAGCTCCTTGGACTCTTCCAGCTTCTCTGACCCTTCAGCCATCATTCTTTCGTGATCAGCCACCCCACGGCCAGGTCTGTCCAGCTGTTGGGAGAGGTGCCCCAGCAATGGGGAGGGGGCAGAGAGCTGGAACTGATGATGAGACTGGGAGGGTCCTCTCTTGTTTGGGAGTAAAGATAGAGAACAAGCTGTGGTTCTTCCCTTTTGAGACTCAGGACTGTTTCTAAGTTCAGAAATGGTCTATCAGCCACTGGGTGTCAGGCTCCTGATCTAGACCTTTCTCACATCTGCCTCCTCTCCTGTTTCTACCTAGATTTTCAGTTCCCCCCACCCCATCTCTCCTAACCTCTTCACCCTCCACCCCTTCTCAACTTCCTTGGTTTTCAAATGCCTTGTGTATCCTAACATCCCGGCCTCTGTTTCCCAACCTTTCCCTAGTCCTGCTCTTCCCACCTTTAGTCTTGCAGTTTGCCAGGAAAATGGGCAGCCTGGGTTTGCTCATTCTCTTAGTTAAGAGAGACCCAGTCCCTGGACCACGCTGGGGCACATCATTAGCTGCCACACAGACTTGTCTTCTTACAGCCTGTGCGCCACCTGCTGCTTCCACTGGCTCCTCCAGCCCACAGAGAAGTGGTTCCAGGAGGGTGGAAGAAGGCGGGGGAGGGCTAGTATTCTGAGCTGCACTGAAAATGCTGTCAGGGAAAGCAGCTGAGATGGAGGGCAGAGTTTGAGACAGACTTGCTGAAAAGGTGGGAGCATAGGAGGAGTTATAGTGAGGACTGAGTAGTAACTTGGTGACTTGAAAGGAGCAAGGGTGAGTTAGAAGGACTGGACTCTTTCTGATCTGTCTTGAAACTTTTTCTTCTCCTCCCCTTCTACAAAATTAAAGCATTAACTAGATAACTTCTGAGATCCCTGAGAGCTAAAGAGTCCATTCTAGCTTGACTGCCAGGGAAGCCAAATATGGGGCTAGGCTCCTTGGGAAGGCTCCTGACATCTCAGGTTATAGGAAAGCTGGGACAAGAGTGGACCTGGATGTCTTGAACAGCCAGTATTCAGTCTCCCTGCCAGGCTAGCTAGAGTCTGTTTGCAGGCTTCAAGAACCCTTGGGAATTGTCTAATGTCTTCATTTTGCAGAGGAGGCTGAAGCTATGACAGGGAAGGTCATGTGATGAGTGAGGGCAAAGCTATGAATATCCCAGACAGGGAAGAACCAGCAGAACACATTAGGAAACCAAGAGAGAAAAGGCTGAACCAGGCAAAGAAGAAAACAGTGCAGGGCAAGGCTAGGAAAGGAGGTGACCAGGGACAAGGAGCAAGAGAGACTCGTGGAAGAAAGAAAGGAGGTACAAATTCCAGTGGTGGGGGCCAGGCAGCATACTCAGGTATCGATGCATTTCAGACCTGCTATTGCACCTTGCAGACTTGCCTCTCCCTCAAATGTCTTAAGTGGTCAGGACAAGTCCTTTTAACGTAAATAATCTTTCACTCTTTAAAATTCTTAAGACAAAAACAACATTATTACTGTGTGCTTTGGTGACTCTTGTTAAAGCACCCCTCCCTGGGGCTCCACCATCTGGGGCGCCTGTTCTCTTCCAATGAGAGTGTATTCTATATTCTAATGCCCTGATGCCACAGGCCAGGTATAGCCAGGCTGGAGAGGAGAAGCTGCCACCATGGTTGCACTTTCGCTAAAGATCAGCATTGGGAATGTGGTGAAGACTATGCAGTTTGAGCCGTCCACCATGGTGTACGACGCCTGCCGCATCATTCGTGAGCGGATCCCAGAGGCCCTGGCTGGCCCTCGTGAGTCTGACTGCCCAGATGGCTGGGTGGGAGGCCTCCATCTCTTCTCCTCCCCAGGTTCTCAGCCCTGAGGGATGACCCCATTGTCCCCTAAGGCTACTCACTTCTCAGGTCTGGGCTCCATTGTTCCCTCCCTCCCTTTAGGCCCAAGGTCATGGGAGAAATAGTAAGGGGCAGTGGTGTGGCAGTTTAGCCACATTGGAGTCTTCGTAAGTCTAAGGTGATCCATCTTCTTGTAGCCAGCGACTTTGGGCTGTTTCTGTCAGATGATGACCCCAAAAAGGGTATATGGCTGGAGGCTGGGAAAGCTTTGGATTACTATATGCTCCGAAATGGGGTGAGTATTCCTTCATCAAGGACCACCAGCATCGTCTTCCATTAGCTTCCCACCTCCTGTTAATATCTTCAGCACCTATGTCTGTTGCCTCTTACCCCTCCCCATGCTTTTTTTCCATTATAGGCATTCACAATACCCTGTCTTTGAATGAACCAACATAGTGCTTCTTTCAGTAATCTACTTTCCTCCCCTCTGGCCATGTGAAAAGGAAATAATACCCCTACCTTAAAGTAAGCCCCTATCTGCTTTTCCTGTCCCAACAGGACACCATGGAATACAGGAAGAAACAGAGACCCCTGAAGATCCGTATGCTAGATGGCACTGTGAAGACTGTCATGGTGGATGACTCTAAGACCGTTACTGACATGCTCATGACCATCTGTGCCCGCATTGGTAAGGGGTCTTGGGAAGGCTGAGGGCCTGGGCCAGAGGCTTCCACTTGGCCAGAAGACATGGATGCAGTGCCTAAGAAGCTAGCAAACCACTCCCTTCCCCCACCCAGGCATCACCAACCATGATGAATATTCACTGGTTCGAGAGCTGATGGAAGAGAAAAAGGAGGAGGTGACAGGGACCTTACGAAAGGACAAGACGCTGCTTCGAGATGAAAAGAAGATGGAGAAACTAAAGCAGAAACTGCACACAGATGATGAGTGTAAGCAGAACTAGAAGAAAAGAGGGCTTTAGAAATGGGCAGGGTGGAAAGGGTAGCCATCTGTTATTTATTTATTCAGGCACTGTTTTATACTCTATTACCTCAGTAATAAAGTCCTGCACTCAGAGAACTTACATTTTAGTGAGGGGAAGTAGGAAATGAAGAAATAAACAAAAACTTGGAGTCCAGACAGCACAGGAGCCGTGGGGGTTTGCCATTGAGGGGACTCTCTATGTCCCAGTGAACTGGCTGGACCATGGCCGGACGCTGAGGGAGCAGGGAGTGGAGGAGCATGAGACGCTACTGCTGCGGAGGAAGTTCTTCTACTCAGACCAGAACGTGGATTCCCGAGACCCCGTACAGCTGAACCTTCTTTATGTACAGGTATGGAGGGGACTTGGCTGGGGTGGGGCAGGTAGGGAGAGGGGACAAAAGCAAAGTAGGCGATATCCCTGCACCCACACATAGCATCCACCTCCTTTCCCTGTGCTCTCCAGGCACGAGATGACATCCTGAATGGCTCCCACCCTGTCTCCTTCGACAAGGCCTGTGAGTTTGCTGGCTTCCAGTGCCAGATCCAGTTTGGGCCCCACAACGAGCAGAAGCACAAGGCTGGCTTCCTTGAGTGAGTGACCCACATTCTATACCCTGTCAGGGCCTAGGACTCTCTGCCATTGTGACCCCCAACAGGCCTGTCTCCATCCCAGGCCTTCTCCCCCTATTTCCACTTCCTAGGTTCCTGGGTTTGACCCACGTACCCAGGTACCCAGGTACCTGTTTAGTTGCCATCATCCATTTGTCTCCTCACTGGCCCCATGTGGAATGTGAATGTAGTTCAGTATCTCTGCCACACCCGTACCCCTGAAGCAAGTGTGTAACGTATTTTTGAGATTCTCTGAAGAATTTTGCTGTAGTAGCCAGAGGGAAGCAGCAAAATTGTCCTTGTAGGGAACATTAGGTTAAAAAGTCTCACAAGTCTCATTCACTGGTGTTTCTCAGAATGTGTAGAGTTTGGTGTGGCTTTCTCAGCTTCCTCAGTGCAGGATCATCCTTCTAGAGAGCTCTTTCTCCTCTTGGTTCCCTGAAATGGTGCTCTAGACCCTCTTTGCCTCAGGGGCTAAGCCTCCAACTTAAATTCCCTCAGCCCCCTTCCCTGCAGTGAGAGCTGATGCTGAGCTGATTCAAGAGCTGATGCTAAGTCACCTCTACTTCAGAAGACAGTCCAGGGTCTGGTCCCTCAGCGTCTTCCTTGTCCCCAAGATAACACAGTCCCAGACATTTCCTCACACCCTTAGGCCCACAGTTCATGGCCCACATGTCCCCAATGCTATCCACTACATGCTGACCCTCCCTTTTCTGGTATAGCCTGAAGGACTTCCTGCCCAAGGAGTATGTGAAGCAGAAGGGAGAGCGTAAGATCTTCCAGGTGAATGGGGGCAGGGGAGAGTGTTTGGGATGACTTGTGAGCTTTGCTGCTTAATCCTACTGACTGAATGGACCCCTGCCTTCTCCCCATCTCCGCCACCCTGCTTCCCCCCACCAAGCTGTTCTCCTACCTCTCCTGTGCCAAGAAAGCAGAAGACTTGGGCTTTTAGTCTCAGCTCCATCACTGCTTTTACTATGGAATTCAATTCAATATTCTTATTTTCTTTCCTTTACCTGTAATGTGGGTAAATCCTGTGTGGGATTGATAGGAGAATCAAATGAGCTAGTGTACCTGAAATTACCATGAAGGTATAGTTTTTGTCCAGACGTAAGGTCTTGTCCCCACTCTTTGAATACTCAGCCCAAAAGACCTTGTCACTGACCTTCTACTTCCAAACTATCCATTCATGTCCCCAGGATGTCTGCAAATTCCTTAACTATATCCCTTGAATCATCGCTTCTGCATCTCCCTGATCAGTTCCCACCCCTTCTCCCTCTTGTTTCTCTTATCTTGCACTCCCAAACCTTTTCTTTCCTATGTCCCCATAATACTCATTACAATTAATATCCCATCTTACTCCTTAGCTGTGATGTTATCCCCATGTTTTGCTAAATTCTTCCCTGTTTCATGCTCTAAGGCACACAAGAATTGTGGGCAGATGAGTGAGATTGAGGCCAAGGTCCGCTACGTGAAGCTAGCCCGTTCCCTCAAGACTTATGGCGTCTCCTTCTTCCTGGTGAAGGTGGGTTACCAACCCTTCTCTCTGCCCTCCTTATTTCCTGCTCTTGCTCTTTTCTGTCTCTCTGAAAGTCTCTGACCCTGCCTTTAGTCACATTTCCATCATTCCCTAAGAGTCCCATTTGCTACCCTGCTCTGACCTCGTGCAAAGCTACCACCACCTCCTTTCCTACCCTGTGATTTCCCTTGTCCTGGGCCCATCCGTGAACACCCTAGTTTAGCCCTCTGGCCTCTTCTGCATCCCTGTGTGGTCCAGAGTTCATCTTATCATTAGCCTCTTGTTCAACCTCAGACCTATAACACCAGCACCAACCTCTGCCTCACAGGAAAAAATGAAAGGGAAGAACAAGCTAGTTCCCAGGCTTCTGGGCATCACTAAGGAGTGTGTGATGCGAGTAGACGAGAAGACCAAGGAGGTGATCCAGGAATGGAACCTCACCAACATCAAACGCTGGGCTGCCTCTCCCAAGAGCTTCACCCTGGTGAGTCTGGCTGCCAACCAGAAAGTGCTTTGGGATTTTCAAAGAAGGGGCAGAGGTCTTTCCCCTCCCTTGGGGAAGGTGCACTGAGCATGACTCCAGAAAAAAACACTTTGGAACTGCTGCAGAAAGGTGGAGTTAGACTGGGTGGAGAAACTTCCTTATAGAGAGTACTGATGCCTAAATGAAACAGGTGATGGACTTATTCTTTAAAGTCAACAGCACAAAAATGTAACCAGAAGCTGAGATCACAGGAATACAGTGCAGTGGCGGCACGATCATAGCTCACTGCAGCCTCAAACTCCTGGGCTCAAGCAATCTTCCTGCCTCAGCCTCCTGAGTAGCTGGGACTACAGGCATGCACCACCATGCCTGGCTTATTTTTCCATTTCACGGGAATTCTTGGGGAGAAAAAAGAGAAAGGTGATAGAAAGGTACACCTCCCCTCTTTCAGCAGCAACCATAAACAATAGTTTTTTCCCTCTGGCTTTATATTTTGGGGTTATGAATTGAAACCTGATACCAACTTGATGAAATACCCCAATGATAGAAATTAAAGTAAATGCCATTTTTCCATTCTGTGTGTTAATGCCAACCTTCAAGTGTGATCATTTAATGACAAATGTTATGTCCTCCCAATTTTATCATTGGGGTGAAAGTAAAAAAGATTTCCCAAATGGCATGCATTTGAAACTGTAGCATAAAGGCTATTCCTCAGAAATAAAACATTTCCCTATAGGGAAGAAAATAAAGAAATAGGAGGTTGAAGAAAGGTAGGCATCTTCCTAAGGGCAGGCATGGGAAGGCACCCTCATCAGCTTGACCTTGGGTCTCCCATCCTACCCATTTCCATCTTGAGTAGATTCAGGCTTTCCTGCTGTGTGCCCCCTGTCACCCTAGGATTTTGGGGATTACCAAGATGGCTACTATTCAGTACAGACGACTGAAGGGGAACAGATTGCACAGCTCATTGCTGGCTACATCGATATCATCCTTAAGAAGGTGAGCCTTTTCCATCTTCCCTTACCCTTTCCCCAAGCCCAGCATTTAGAAATGAGCACTCAGTTTCTGGAAAATAGCTGATTATCAAAAGAAGAGACCATCTTTTTCCACTTCCCTCTTCTTCAACTGCCCCAACTCTCATTCTTTTATTCTTCCAACAGAAAAAAAGCAAGGATCACTTTGGGCTGGAGGGAGACGAGGAGTCTACTATGCTGGAGGACTCGGTGTCCCCCAAAAAGTATGAAGGGAGTTGGGCTGGCCCCATCCTTCAGGGATAGAGAAGGCAAAGCTGGACTCCAAGGACTGCTGGGGGTGGGAAATACTCAGGATGGTTCTTGAGCGGGTTGCAGGTTGTAATGAGACTTCACACACTTGCAAAGGTAGTGTGATGGGTGGGAGGGGCAGAGATGAGGAGTACTCTGAGTGCTCCACAGTCTATCCCTTCTCTAGATCGACAGTCCTTCAGCAGCAGTATAACCGGGTGGGGAAAGTGGAGCATGGCTCTGTGGCCCTGCCTGCCATCATGCGCTCTGGAGCCTCTGGTCCTGAGAATTTCCAGGTGGGCAGCATGCCCCCTGCCCAGCAGCAGATTACCAGTGGCCAGATGCACCGAGGACACATGCCTCCTTTGGTAAGAGTGCCTCTACTTCCACCACAGTGCCCTTCTCCCACCCTCGGCTGGGCCTAGCCAGGAGCTACACCGTCTTTTGCCATGTCCCTATTTGTAGTCGTCTCCCTGGCCTCTGGTTCTGGTTTTACTGTCTCTTTCCTCTAAATGTTTCTTCCCCCTTGTGTTTTAGACTTCAGCCCAGCAGGCACTCACTGGCACCATCAACTCCAGCATGCAGGCTGTGCAAGCTGCCCAGGCCACCCTGGATGACTTTGACGCTCTGCCCCCTCTCGGCCAGGATGCTGTGAGTATGGGATGGAGAAGAGGCTAGTGCTACTGCTACTTACAGTGGGACTCCAAGGGGTAGGGAGGATGGGGTTAACCAAACCTGAGCAGATCCTGAGGTTTTTTCCTCTTTCTCTCAGGCCTCAAAGGCCTGGCGTAAGAACAAGATGGATGAATCAAAGCATGAGATCCACTCCCAGGTAGATGCCATCACAGCTGGTACTGCCTCCGTGGTGAATCTGACTGCAGGTAGGCTGGATGCCATCCTGTGTGTGTGTCATGCAGAGGGGAAGTGCAAGCGTGCTCAAGCATGCATGTGACTGGCGCTTTGTGACTGTACCTTGACTCATTATGGAAGGGACTGGTATGTACGTCTCTGTCTCAGGACAGGAGTGTGACTAACGGGTATGACGGTGTTCCTTCCACAGCCCATCATCTAGCCTGCTCTGTCTCTAACGCTCCTCTTCTCCCTTTTCCCCTCAGGGGACCCTGCAGAGACAGACTATACCGCAGTGGGCTGTGCAGTCACCACAATCTCCTCCAACCTGACGGAGATGTCCCGGGGGGTGAAGCTGCTGGCCGCCCTGCTGGAGGATGAAGGTGGCAGTGGCCGGCCCCTGCTACAGGCAGCAAAGGGCCTCGCGGGGGCAGTGTCAGAATTGCTGCGCACTGCCCAGCCAGCTAGTGCTGAGGTCAGGGGCCCCGGGGTTGGGGCGAGGGTGGAGACAGGGTTCAAGCCCACGGAGAAGGGGCAATCCAAGTTGCAGGATGGAAGTGTGGGACCTGTGGGCCTATGAGACCCATAGGGGCTGGGCAGCTTCTGACTGGTGTTCACTCTCCACAGCCCCGTCAGAACCTGCTGCAAGCAGCTGGGAACGTGGGCCAGGCCAGTGGGGAGCTGTTGCAGCAAATTGGGGAAAGTGATACTGACCCCCAGTTCCAGGTTGGTGACTTACCCAACCCCCAGAGCCCCAGCTTCTAGGAAGTAACCTCTGATCCTGAATCCAGCTCCTTGTCCCTGCTTCTGTGAATTGACCCCTCAAAACCAACCTGAACCTCTGTTTCCAGGGGATGACACTGGGAACTTCCAATCTCTCTTTTAGGGGTGAGAATTCAGAATCCCTGCATCCAAACTTAACCTATCAGTGTACTCTTGGCCCTCACTGATAATATTCTTTAGCCTCTTGTCATCTCTTCCCTGTCTTCCCCGTACATAGCCCTTGCCCTAACTTGAAGACATTTTGACACCCCAGTGCTTTAGACCATGCCACCCTAAGGACAGTGTTCCTCTAGTTCTTCCCCTGCCCCACCCCATGCCAGTTTCCTCAGCTGACTTTTCATCCTGGATTTCCCATGCAGATATGTGCTCCCAGAGGGGCTGGGGTTCGATCTCCCCCCGATTCCCCTACGGTAACGGCCTCTGGCCTGGGCCTTCCCAGCTTCATCCTCTCTGAGCCGCATACACTCGCTTCTGTACTTTTTCCCCGGCCTCCTGGGGGAGCAGAACTTGATGGGAGATGGGGAGGCCTGGCAAAGGCAGGGCCTGGGAAATGGGATCAGGTAGGGTACTATAGGGACTTGTTCCCAAGATGCCATGATGACCACTTTTAAAGCAAGATTGAGACGAAATGGAGAGAGGAAGCTGGTGGTGGGAGGGATCCATCCCAAAAGGTACCTCCTCTCCCCATCCCATTGTAACAGCACTAACCCTTCCTCCCCATCATTGTCCGAGTGTATCCGCCTCACGCATTTCTCCATTTGGTGTAGGCTCTCTTTCTCTTGGTGTGGGTTTATTCCTCGGTGTGGGTTCCATCCTGCTGGGCACTCAGGGCAGGGGTTGGGGTTGGTTCTGGTTGCTTCTGCATACACTGTCCTCTGATTGGAGTCAATGGGAATAATGAAGCAGCTTATGCCTCTGAGAATTGTCTGTGAATCCCAAGCGTTATCTCAAGTCATGCTAACTGCTGTTTTCTCACAGGACATGCTAATGCAGCTTGCCAAGGCAGTGGCGAGTGCCGCAGCTGCCCTGGTCCTTAAGGCTAAGAGTGTGGCCCAGCGGACAGAGGACGCAGGGCTTCAGACCCAAGTTATTGCTGCAGCAACACAGTGTGCCCTGTCTACTTCCCAACTGGTGGCCTGCACCAAGGTGAGCTGCAAAGGTTGCTCTAGCCTGTGCCAAGGGGTGATGGTGCCCCCCACACATGCACCTCTCATTTTATTCTTTGAGACCTCTCTCCGGAAACCTCATCACCCATCCTAATGGCTGTTGTGGGCACCACAAACACTCCACCTCATGACGCCTTTCCCTTGCCCAAATCTCTGAGACTCAGCTTGCCCACAGGTGGTGGCACCTACAATCAGCTCACCTGTCTGCCAAGAGCAGCTGGTGGAGGCCGGACGACTGGTGGCCAAAGCTGTGGAGGGCTGCGTGTCTGCCTCCCAGGCAGCTACAGAGGATGGGCAGCTGTTGCGAGGTGTAGGAGCAGCAGCCACAGCTGTCACCCAGGCCCTGAACGAGCTGCTACAGCACGTGAAGGCCCACGCCACAGGGGCTGGGCCTGCTGGCCGTTATGACCAGGCCACTGACACCATCCTCACTGTCACTGAGAACATCTTCAGCTCCATGGGTGATGCTGGTAAGGACAACCATCCCCAGGAAGACAGAGAACCCCAAAGAGGTTTCTCAAGCCTGTTGGACATGGCCTTGCAAACCCAACCACCTTACCCCTAAGGACTCCACATAGTGTGGCCTTACCAGCCACACAGCCAAAAGCTCATTGTTTAATCTCTCTGAAACCTCTGTTTCCCCATCTGCATGGTAGGAATTTAAGCCCCACTTTGCCTTCCTTGGAGAGTTTAAAGAATATACGAAAGTATACACAAAAATATACAGGAAGTGGTATGATTCAGAGATAGCCTTCCGTACTCCAATCCCCTCACTCCCTAAGCCTTCACAAAGAGTGTCTCATCCTCTCAAGACTATTTGCTGAAAATACCTACTGCAGACTGTCCTCCCTCCCATAAGTACCCATTGGGGAATCTGTTCTCCAGGATCCTAAACCTCAAAAAAATAGCCCCAAAGAAATCACTGGAGAGCTTTTTCCAGTCTCTCTGTTGTCCCTAAAAGCCCCCATCTACCTTGTCTACGCCACTTTCCCCCACCCTTGTCCCTGTCTCGACACTCTCTCAGTGTCTCTGGCTCCCTCACATGATTGTGCCCTGTGCTCTCAGGGGAGATGGTGCGACAGGCCCGCATCCTGGCCCAAGCCACCTCTGACCTGGTCAATGCCATCAAGGCTGATGCTGAGGGGGAGAGTGATCTGGAGAACTCACGCAAGCTCTTAAGCGCTGCCAAGATCCTGGCTGATGCCACAGCCAAGATGGTGGAGGCTGCCAAGGTACAAAGCTGCTGTGCACACCCCAGATCAGGCCCTGAAGGGAAATAGAGAGGTCCAGATGGTCACCCTCATCTGATGGGAGAGACCCAGGAAAAGCAGAAAATATAAGAGAATAAATATGGGGACACTCAGGAAGTAAATGAGGCCCACAGCTGCAGGCAGGTAGTGGCCCAGGCTTCCACCAGTGTGATTTCCCAGAGTACTCTTGGACTGTGGCAGGCAGCCATATCCCTTTTCTTCCTTTAAGTCTAACGTCCGCTATCCTGTTTTTACCTATTTTGCTGCTACCACCTGCCTGAGATTCCCATCCTTCCTGGTCTCTCCTGTGAATACACATAGGTATTCAGTCTCCGGGGTCTCTGCTGCTAGCAATACAGGGAAAGACAAGACAGTAGGACACTGAGACACAAGGGTACAGAGGACCACCAGAAAGAAGCCCAAATGATTCCTCAGCCCCCTGGGCTCTGGGGCTTGTCAGTTTGTAGGAGTAAGCAGGTCCCCCGCTTTGGATTTCCTGATATGCCTGCTCTAAACTGAGTCCTTTTCTCGGGGAGCCCACCTCACCCCAACTCACCTGTGGTATCCTGTAGGAAGTGGGGAAAGAAACAAGACCCCTTCACCAAGGAGGGGAAGAAGAAACAATTCCATCTCAAGGAGGGACTTCAGCATCCCAGAGGGAATCCTGGGCTCCCAGAGGCTTACCCTGGCCTTCCTCAGGCAGCTCCTCTCCATGGTGATTACGTCTCCGTGGGGCTGCCTAGAGATGACTTCAGGAAAACAAGCGAATTTTAAACTGAGTTTAGAGGGGTCAGAGAAGAGCTTCTTTAGGATCTACGGGGAAGCTAGGTGATGACTCTTTCCACCTCCCTTTCAGGGAGCAGCTGCCCACCCCGACAGTGAGGAGCAGCAGCAGAGGTTGCGGGAGGCGGCTGAGGGGCTGCGCATGGCCACCAATGCGGCTGCACAGAATGCCATCAAGAAGAAGCTGGTGCAGCGCTTGGAGGTGAGGCTGGAAAATTAACCAGCAGCAAGTGAGAGTGTGGGGGCTGTGGAGTGATAAGCTGGGTGGGACCTGCGGAGACAGTCAATATTTCCTTGGGGGATGGCAAGGGCAAGGTAGGCAGGGACTGGGCATGGGAGTGCCTGGGGCTTGTCTTGACTACTCTGTTCTCACAGCACGCAGCCAAGCAGGCTGCAGCCTCAGCCACACAGACCATCGCTGCAGCCCAACATGCAGCCTCCACCCCCAAAGCCTCTGCCGGCCCCCAGCCCCTACTGGTACAGAGCTGCAAGGTGAGACTCCAGGAAGCATGTAGGGGTGGAAAGAGGGAGCTTTTCCCCCAGTCTGGGGAGATGGCTCTCATGACATTTTTACCTACAGGCTGTAGCAGAGCAGATTCCGCTGCTGGTGCAGGGCGTCCGAGGGAGCCAAGCGCAGCCTGACAGCCCCAGTGCTCAGCTAGCCCTCATTGCTGCCAGCCAGAGCTTCCTGCAGGCAAGGCACCCTGTCCCTACCTCTCAGAGCAGATCCTTCCCCTTTCTAAGACCCCTACATCTCCCACAATTTGAATCTCTTCCAGTAGCCTCTTTCCTAGTGCTGAGCCCCAGTGCCCGCAACGTCCTGACCATTGTCCGTCCCTGTATCTGAGCCCAAAGGGAAGGTGGCACACTTCATCTGCCTCCCTATTCCCAACAGCCAGGTGGGAAGATGGTGGCAGCTGCTAAGGCCTCAGTGCCAACAATTCAGGACCAGGCTTCAGCCATGCAGCTTAGTCAGTGTGCCAAGAACCTCGGCACCGCACTAGCTGAACTCCGTACTGCCGCCCAGAAGGTATGTGGCTCTGGCTTTGGAAGATGAGGGTGGAGTCCCGGGATGGTGGGGAATCTGTGCAGAATCACCTCAAACAGGGATGATTGTGTAAGTAGAGGCATTGGTAAGACACAGCACGACCTTCTACACCCTGCTTCCCTTATCATAGGCCCAGGAAGCATGTGGGCCTTTGGAGATGGATTCAGCACTGAGTGTGGTACAGAATCTAGAGAAGGACCTGCAGGAAGTGAAGGCAGCAGCCCGGGAGGGCAAGCTCAAACCCTTGCCTGGGGAGACAGTAAGTATTCTTACGATCTGATTCTTACTCAAATCCTAAAGTCTTCCTTCCTAGCTGTGCTCCGGAGCTGCTCAAACCTTCCTTTAAACTGCCAGCTGTCTCCAGATTCCTTCTCAAGTTCCCCCTCATCACCTCCTTCCCCTGAGCCCAAGTCTTTCCCTTCATCCTTAGATGGAGAAGTGTGCCCAGGACCTGGGCAACAGCACCAAAGCAGTGAGCTCTGCCATCGCCCAGCTGCTGGGAGAGGTTGCCCAGGGCAATGAGAATTACGCAGGTATGTGGGCAGAGAGCCAGCAATGGGGGTGTGGTGAGGGAAGTGGGGGGGCAGAGCTGGATGAGGGACATCCAGGAGAGGAATTGCAGCTGACAGAGGAAACCACTGGAATCAGGGCCTGGCAATGAAGGCACCTTTTCCCTTCCCTCCTCCCCTTCCGTGTCTCCCCAGGTATCGCAGCTCGGGAAGTGGCAGGTGGGCTGCGGTCACTGGCTCAGGCCGCTAGGGGCGTAGCTGCACTGACATCAGATCCTGCGGTGCAGGCCATTGTGCTTGACACAGCCAGTGATGTGCTGGACAAGGCCAGCAGTCTCATCGAGGAGGCAAAAAAGGCAGCTGGCCATCCAGGGGACCCTGAGAGCCAGCAGCGGCTTGCCCAGGTCAGCCACTGGGAAGGGGTCACTCCCTATCTCTCTCTCAGGTCCCTTCCTAAGGCCCAGGGCCTCATGCACACTAACTGAGGGACATCTTAGATACGCTGTCTGGAGCACCTCTCTGGATTCCACCCCTGGTTCCCTCAGTCTTGGTAGAATGTCTCAGTTGGACTGTGGCATGGGCCTAGCTAAACAGCAAGCCTGGAGAAGTTTAATCCCTGTCACTTGATACCCTAACCCCTTAGCCTGTTCACCCACAACACCCCTTTTCCTCTTTCACTTTCAGAGGCAGTAGAGCTAGTTACCTCCCATGTCCCATGTGTGGAGAGGGAATCCTAAATCGCTCACTTTGGCAACCCCATCTCCATTCCCACCTCAGGTAGCTAAAGCAGTGACCCAGGCACTGAACCGCTGTGTCAGTTGCCTACCTGGCCAGCGAGATGTGGATAATGCCCTGAGAGCAGTTGGAGATGCCAGCAAGCGACTCCTAAGTGACAAGGTAGGAAAACCAGGGGGCTGGAAGGGACACAGGAGTCAAAGAACTCCAAGCCTATCCTTCCCACCTCTAGTTTGTTCATTTGAGCCTCACTTCCCAGATTTGTCTCCTTTCACTACTCCCAGGCTACGTGCACACCCTCCCAGCTCTCTTTTACCAAATCTTCCTTTTGTCATTCCCCATTCTTCCATCTGACCTCTCTGACCATGCAGCTTCCTCCCAGCACCGGGACATTTCAAGAAGCTCAGAGCCGGTTGAATGAAGCTGCTGCCGGGCTGAATCAGGCAGCCACAGAACTGGTACAGGCCTCTCGGGGAACCCCACAGGACCTGGCTCGAGCCTCAGGTCGATTTGGACAGGACTTCAGCACCTTCCTAGAAGCTGGCGTGGAGATGGCGGGACAGGCTCCGGTATAAAGAGGCAGAGGGTCTGGTTGCATGGTCCCCATTGAGAGTTAGATAGGAGGTCCCTGGGTGACCACATAGTCCTAACCTGCTCCTGGCTCCTTGCCCTCCCCGGTCTCTAGCAGTACTTGAGTGTCTGAGAAAGAAGGTCCCTTTTAGAGACAGGTAAGAAAAGACAGGACAATGTGTTGACCTTCTCACCTTCAACAGAGCCAGGAGGACCGAGCCCAGGTGGTATCCAACTTGAAGGGCATCTCCATGTCTTCAAGCAAACTTCTTCTGGCTGCCAAGGCCCTGTCCACAGACCCTGCTGCCCCCAACCTCAAGAGTCAACTGGCTGCAGCTGCCAGGTGAGTAGGAGCTGGGAAGCCCAGCCCTAGAATGTGTGAGAGATACTGAGGAAGAGGCATTTCATGAGAGGTCTTGGCTTAGGAGCAGTTATAGGCAAAAGATAAATAGCTGGAGACTTCCCATGTACGAAGGACTCAGGAATGGTGACCTATTCACTCAACTTTCTGTCCCTCCCAGGGCGGTGACTGATAGCATCAATCAGCTCATCACCATGTGCACCCAGCAGGCACCTGGCCAGAAAGAGTGTGACAATGCCCTGCGGGAATTGGAGGTAGGCACATGGTGGGCTGGTGGGGTAAAGGTTGAGGAAAGGGTTCTGGTTTGGGCTGAGGGAGGTGTCTTGGCTCTCACTTCACCCTCCGTGTACACAGACAGTCCGGGAACTCCTGGAAAACCCAGTCCAGCCCATCAATGACATGTCCTACTTTGGCTGCCTGGACAGTGTGATGGAGAACTCAAAGGCAAGTGTGGCCAGGAACCCAGGAGAGAAGAGGGCAGGAGGGTGGAACTAACGAGATGCTGCTTTGCTGCTCTGAGGATATGCTCTGACTCTCCTGATATCCTCCATTTAGGTGCTAGGGGAGGCCATGACTGGCATCTCCCAGAATGCCAAGAATGGAAACCTGCCGGAGTTTGGGGAGGCCATTGCCACAGCCTCAAAAGCACTCTGTGGCTTCACCGAGGCAGCTGCACAGGTTATTTTCCTGAGATGGGTTCCTAGAACAGCCCTGCTTTCCCTACCCTGTCTCCTCTCAGCATGTATATAAATCAAGAAGTTTGTGTTTGCAAAGCCAACTTTATGGAAACTGCATTCTTCCCCACTTCTGAAGTGGAGATATTTGTCAGCAATTATTGAGCACCAACAATTCTGATCTCTGTAATCCTTGAACCCTAGGGGTTTGGTCCAACTGTCTAACCATGAGGCCTTCCTAGCCCTATCTCAGTATATACTAAATAACATATACAGATCATTTTTTCTGCATAGTTATTACTTTATTAAAGTAGTATTAGTGACAAAATTTCCAGTTACTTGAGTCATCACTTATCTTTGCCTTTGTCTACATTATGAAATATAATGAAATATAATATTATGAAATATAATATAAGCTCTGAGAGTATTTTACTTTGGTATATGAATCCTTAAACTAGCTTGAGAATTAGCCTCAGACTGAAAACCTACCATCCTATCCCTCAACCTCCTTGTTCCCTGTTACATTGTACCCTTCTCTATATGGCCTGACTTTTTAAAACCTCTTTGTTGTTTGTTTGCTTGTTTTTCACTTATTTCTGGAAAAGGATAAAGAGGAAAAAGCAAAGCACCATGTCTTAATTGAAGTATGAATCAAACATTATGATGGTCTTTCAGTCATAAAAATGGTTTTTTGGCAACTATTATACCCATCCTTTCCAAATCTCTGACACTTGGATGTGCTGTAAATGTTAATTAGCCTAACAACCTTCATAGTGTTAGAACTGTGTCTTTGAAAGAGGCTTTGCCTATATGTGTATGTGTGTGTTTGTATATGGCTTTCAAACCTACAATAAGCCGTACTTTCACCCTAAGACCCCGTACACACTAAATGAAGTCTGGTCAAACCCTTGCTGTATGACTTTCCTTTGTTTTATTTTTTTAATCTTCTGAAATACTTGAACATATTTAACAAAATGGGAGTTTTTTTGTTTTTTCATTTTTAGTATAAATATAGTTTGTTAATATACCTCCACTCATGTAGAACTCTGGAAAATAAACCCTGTTCTCTAAACTCACCTGCTCCCTTTTGTCCCTACTGTCACCATTCATTTTCCGTCTGCAATCTGTATTCCTCACCCCCTTTTCTCTCCCCAGGCCGCGTATCTGGTTGGCGTCTCTGACCCCAATAGCCAAGCTGGACAGCAAGGGCTGGTGGAGCCCACACAGTTTGCCCGAGCAAACCAGGCAATTCAGATGGCCTGTCAAAGTTTGGGGGAGCCCGGCTGTACCCAAGCCCAGGTAACTCAAGGGAACGGGGACCACAGGCAAGTCCGGGGAAGGGTGAAAGAGGGAGATGCAACATGTGGGAAGAGGGCAGGAACCCATCTCTAACCTTCCACGTGCAGCCTCCCTTTGGATAACTGTCTTCCCCTGTCGTGTGTCTCATCATCCTTTCAGTTACCGCAGTCACAGCATCTCTATGGATGTCTGAGCTTACTCTCCCAGTGGCCCAGGCTCCATGAGTGTGTCTGTCTTTTATCTGTCCTCCCCCACACTAAGTTCATCTTTTGAGTACCTCTGTGTCCTAAATCCTGACTTTTCAGGTGACTCTGTCTTTCCTATTTAGACTTCCAAGAGTACTGCTCACCATCCCCCAACCCTAAAATGGCTCTTCCCTGGGTACGTACACTACCCTCATCATGGCTCTTCCATGTCTCCTCAGGTGCTCTCTGCAGCCACCATTGTGGCCAAACACACCTCTGCACTGTGTAACAGCTGCCGCCTGGCTTCTGCCCGTACCGCCAATCCTACTGCCAAGCGCCAGTTTGTACAATCAGCCAAGGAGGTGGCCAACAGCACAGCCAATCTTGTCAAGACCATCAAGGTTCCCACCGTTTGAATTCCCAGCATCTCCCTGACCTGTCCAATCTTCTCTCTTCAGTCCCTCAGTTACTCCCTGAGGACTTCTGCCAAATCCCGTCTGCCTGAGCCCAAACCCTTTCCTCTCCAGACTGATCATCACTAGCCTCTCCCACATCCCTCAAGTCCTAGGAGAGAGAGCTGGGCTTCACCTCCTATGCCTTCCACATCTGCAGTCTGAGTCCTGAGGGCCTTTCTGTCACTTCCAGGCACTAGATGGGGCCTTCACAGAGGAGAACCGTGCCCAGTGCCGAGCAGCAACAGCACCTCTGCTGGAGGCTGTGGACAATCTGAGTGCCTTTGCATCCAATCCTGAGTTCTCCAGCATTCCTGCCCAGATCAGCCCTGAGGTGAGGCAACGTGAAGGGAGAACTGATGGGCCAGCTTATTAGCTCATCTTCTGTGGAGTCGTGAGACCTACCTCCCTGCCTCACCTCTCCCCAGGGCCGGGCTGCCATGGAGCCAATTGTGATCTCTGCCAAGACAATGCTGGAGAGTGCTGGGGGACTTATCCAGACGGCCCGGGCCCTAGCAGTCAACCCCCGGGACCCCCCACGCTGGTCAGTGCTGGCTGGCCACTCCCGTACTGTCTCAGACTCCATCAAGAAGCTTATTACAAGCATGAGGTATTGAGGGGTGGAGACCTGGTGTGCCCGGGGCCACGCATGGTAGCAGAATGGAGGGGTGGGCACTTAGGTACAGTCAGATGGGAGAGTGTTGGGGGATACAGGGGAGAGATAGACTAGCCTTGTTTTAAGGGCATGTTCTTGGTGTTGGAGCCTGTGATGTGTCTACAGGGACAAGGCTCCAGGACAGCTGGAGTGCGAGACGGCCATTGCAGCTCTGAACAGCTGTCTACGGGACCTAGACCAGGCTTCCCTTGCTGCAGTCAGCCAACAGCTTGCTCCCCGTGAGGGAATCTCTAAAGAGGTGAGGGAAAGAGGGTTATATGAAAGGTTGTGTCTGGGAAGAGAGATGTCAGACTCAAGGAAGGTGGGGGATCAGAGGATGGGCTTCATAGGGACATCAGAGGGCTGGGACATGCCGAGGAGGGTTAGAGTTTGGTATGGAAGAGTGGAGTCTGTGCAACCAGAGGGTCCCACTGCAGGTCACAATGTCCACTTCCTCCCCAGGCCTTGCACACTCAGATGCTCACTGCAGTGCAGGAGATCTCCCATCTCATTGAGCCGCTTGCCAGTGCTGCCCGGGCTGAAGCCTCCCAGCTGGGACACAAGGTACCTAGGGAGACACATGGGGAGTCCCAGGGGGCAGGGTGAGGGAGGGGACCTGACCCCCATTTCAACTCCTTGCCTCAGGTGTCCCAGATGGCCCAGTACTTTGAGCCACTCACCCTGGCTGCAGTGGGTGCTGCCTCTAAGACCCTGAGCCACCCGCAACAGATGGCACTCCTGGACCAGACTAAAACATTGGCAGAGTCTGCCCTACAGTTGCTGTACACTGCCAAGGAGGCTGGTGGTAACCCCAAGGTACTGAGGGTTGGGAGGGAGTGGCTGTTACTAGTAAGAGGTTGGATAAGCGGAAACAACAGCTCCACTCACTCACTCTGCCCCACAGCAAGCAGCTCACACCCAAGAAGCCCTGGAGGAGGCTGTGCAGATGATGACAGAGGCTGTAGAGGACCTGACAACAACCCTCAACGAGGCAGCCAGTGCTGCTGGGGTCGTTGGTGGCATGGTGGACTCCATCACCCAGGCCATCAACCAGGTTAGAGTCTTGGGGTACCTATGGTCACTGAGGCTGCCCTAGGCCAGGGGCCTAAGCACACAGGCAGAGACCCTAACAATCTTGCCCCTTCCCCATCCTCCCCCTCAGTTAGATGAAGGACCAATGGGTGAACCAGAAGGTTCCTTTGTGGATTACCAAACAACCATGGTGCGGACAGCCAAGGCCATTGCAGTCACCGTTCAGGAGATGGTGAGTTTGGGAGATTATCAGAGGACTGCCCTTGGAGAGCTGAGCTGGAACATAACTTCACTTCTTCCATTATCACCAGGTGACCAAGTCAAACACCAGCCCTGAGGAGCTGGGTCCTCTTGCTAACCAGCTAACCAGTGACTATGGCCGCCTGGCCTCACAGGCCAAGCCTGCAGCTGTAGCGGCTGAAAATGAAGAGGTAAACATGGTGGCAGCTCTGACCCGCCCCTGCCCTCACAGGAAATCCCAGTGGTGTGCCCCCTGCTCTGTCATGTCAGCTTCTGGGGCTGCCCCACCCTTACCCTCTAGTCTTTCACAGAAAGGGGAACACAGCCTCAGGACAACTCCACTAAAAAGTAATCAGGGCACTGTGTGGGGACACAGGATCAAAGCCTTCGGTCACAGGGATAAAGGGGACAGCTCAGACTCTCAAAAATTCCTAGTTCTGCCTCTCTGGCCTCTGCTGACCCTCATCCAGGCCTTTGGCTCCTTCTCTGCTGTGCTACAAGTCTGTATTCCCTTGTTCTTTCTTGTTGCAAACCCATGAAGCTCTTCTTTCCCTAAGCTCCTGGCTTTTCAAAAAAGCATGTAATTGGATCTTAGCAGGACACACCTAATCCCCAAACCCAAAACTCTCCACAGCCCCACATGGGCCAAATTGTAATCCCTGGTCCTCTGATTCAAATATCTAAGCATAAAGTGCTTCTCTCCCTCCTCCTCACTGTGCTTAACATGGTCCTCACCAGCTGGTGCCTACATGCTATTATTTACCATGTGTAGGAGATGACCTCCTGCCTAAAGGATATGAAACTGGAAAAGTCTGTGTGCTGGGAACTTTCATGACTTTTAGTCTGTTATCATGTTTTTTCTACATCCTTAGTGACTCCCCCAAACACAGTGGAGGTGCCCTGAGTGCCACTTGTAAAACCCATCTCTCCTTCCCTCTGCTCACAGATAGGTGCCCATATCAAGCACCGGGTACAGGAGCTGGGCCATGGTTGTTCTGCTCTGGTCACCAAGGCAGGGGCCCTGCAGTGCAGTCCCAGTGATGCCTACACCAAGAAGGAGCTCATAGAGTGTGCCCGGAGAGTCTCTGAGAAGGTGACATGCTCATCCCTGCAGACCATGGGACTAGCTCCCCAAACCTGCAGTCTTTGCCATCCTCTTCCAGCCCTCTCCTCTTGTCCCTCCTCCAAGGCATGGGTGACCTTTCTCTTCCACATGGCACCATGTGACTTTCCCTACCCCAGGTCTCCCATGTCCTGGCTGCGCTTCAGGCTGGGAATCGTGGCACCCAGGCCTGCATCACAGCAGCCAGTGCTGTGTCTGGTATCATTGCTGACCTTGACACCACCATCATGTTTGCTACTGCTGGGACGCTCAATCGTGAGGGCACTGAAACGTTCGCTGACCACCGGTAAGGCGGGAACCGGGCCTGATGGCAGCAAGCAGGTTGGCGCACAGGGCAGAAGAGGCAGGATATCATTAGCTCATTTGGGGAAGACCTGGATTGGGAGCCTTGGACAGCCTGGAGGGACTGGGGGGATTTGAGAAGAGCTGACTAGGCTGGGTCCTCCCTCAGGGAAGGCATTCTGAAGACTGCAAAGGTGCTGGTGGAGGACACCAAGGTCCTGGTGCAGAATGCAGCTGGCAGCCAGGAGAAATTGGCGCAGGCTGCCCAGTCCTCTGTGGCCACCATCACCCGCCTTGCTGATGTGGTCAAGCTAGGTGCAGCCAGCCTAGGAGCCGAGGACCCTGAGACCCAGGTATCTACCTGACATCCCTAATTCTGGCCAGAACCACTTCCTGTTCCCCCTCTTCCTCCCATAGACCAGTGCCACCTCTCTCCCCCACAGGTGGTGCTGATCAATGCAGTGAAAGATGTAGCCAAGGCCCTGGGAGACCTCATCAGTGCCACGAAGGCTGCAGCTGGCAAAGTTGGGGATGACCCTGCTGTGTGGCAGCTCAAGAACTCTGCCAAGGTTGGAGGGAATGAGAACATGATGAGGAGAGGGGCAGATTGATGTTCTTCCTCTTATTCCTTAAAATGATCCCCTCCCCACTTCCCTGATGCCCCAGGTGATGGTGACCAACGTGACATCATTGCTTAAGACAGTGAAGGCTGTGGAAGATGAGGCCACCAAAGGCACGCGGGCCCTGGAGGCAACCACAGAACACATTCGGCAGGAACTGGCGGTGAGCGCAAGTCTAGGACATCAGGGACTAGAGTCAGAGAGAGGGATGGTGGTAGACTGTAAACCTGAACCTGTGCCTCATGTGTATCCACAGAAACATAAACAGTTACACACTCTTTTGTCTCATGGCCAGACTTCCTAAGTGAGCCACACCCATGTCTTTCCCTCCCTCACCTGTTTACTCCTTAGGACTGGACGCCTGTCTTCTTTCGCCACCCTCCTCCCACTTTCTAGTCACCAGTGGCCTCTTAGTTGTCACATTCAGTGGCCTCTTCTTGGCCTTCAGAATTTCTGAAGCATTTCACTCTGTTAGCAAGCCTATCTTTGAAATCCTTTCTTCCTCTGGCTTTTTTTTTTTTTCCTTTCACCACAGGAGTCCAAATTGCTTTCCTTTGGCTTTGAACACTGGCTTTTCTTTTGCTTCTGGAACATCTCTTCAGCAGTCATCACTCATTCACCGTCAGCCTACGAAATGTGGAGGCCTTCCCAGAATCGTATAGCTAGCTGCCTTTCTCTGTTCTCTTCTCTGGCGAGTTTTAACCACTTGCATTGTTACTCTCCAAAAGTTGACTTCCAGTTCCGAGGTTAGTTCTTTTCAACTGCCTGTTTGACATCACCACCTAGATGCAGGTGACATGGTACTTCCTGTTAATAGGGGTAACAACCTCCGGGTCATGAAGAGTCCTCCCCAGTCATCTTTGACTTTGCTGTCTCATTCACCACATCCAGGCCACTGCCAATGCCTTTCAGCTCCCCTTCTCCATCCTGTCTTCCTCTCTTCCTCCCTCGCAGTCCCACTGTGAGCACTCTGGGTCACACTTCCAGTGGCTCTCCCACACTTTGGCTGCTATACCAGTTTTCTGACGAGTCTCACTGCTTTCAGTCCCTACTGCTCTCCTCTCTCCTACTCATCTTTCTAATTCCTAAATTTATCTTTCTGATGTTCTGTTTTCACCTCTACTTGGAGATGTCCAAAGTGAAACTCTCCAGTTTGACTTTCTACCTCCCAAACCTGGTCCTTCCTGGTTTTTCCCAGCTCAGTAAATGGCACCTTTAGTAACTCAGGTCCTAAAGCCAGAAACCCAGCTTTAATATCTTAGACTTCTCTCTCTTACTCCCCACACCTAAGCAAGTCCTGTTAGCACTCCCATCAACTAGATTTCATTCTCTCTGCCCCATCTCCCGTCACCACCGCCTTGTCTGATCCGTCACCAGTCCTTATGTGGATTTATGCAACAGTCTGTCTCTGATCTCCGTCCTTCAACACTTGCCCCCTCTAATCCATCCTTTCTACACAATAGCCTGAATTATCTTTTGAAAATATGACTTAGATTATGTTACTTCACTTTTTAAAGCCCGTCAGTGATGGCCCCTACTGACTCCTCCAGTCTCATCTTATCCCACTCTTCTTTCTGTGCCCTGTCCCACTGGACTCTGCCAGTGCTGAGAACATGCCAAGCTCTTGCCTGCTGCAGGTGCTTCCACTTGCTTTTCTCCAGCTTTTTGAACAGGGCTTCGAGGCCTGCACTATGGCCAGGAACGTGCCAATGGCTACCTGGAACTCCTGGACCATGTGCTACCGTTAAGGGAGGGAGTTGCTGGCTCCTCTTACCAGCCTCCCTGAATACCCAGGCCTCTTCCTGCAAGCCTCAGACCCTGCTCTCTCATTTTTTGTTCTAATATCCTCCCTACCCACCATCTATTGCCCGAATCTGTTCTTGTTTCCAAGTCTCCCTTTCTCCAGGGCCCCGCCATTCTTACTGTCTTTGGTACTCCCACTCACCTACTCCTCTTGCTCCTTTCTTCTAATTCTTCAGGCTTCAGTTTAAATGTCACCTCCTCAGAGAGGCCTTCCCTGACCACCTATCTGAAATAGGGAAATAGGGACTCATTTATTTCTCATCCCACTCTTTCCTTTTTTTTTTTTTTTTTTTTTTATTTGAGACAGAGTCTCACTCTGTTGCCCAGGCTAGAATGCCATGGCATCAGCCTAGCTCACAGCAACCTCAAACTCCTGGGCTCAAGCCATCCTTTTGCCTCAGCCTCCTGAGTAGCTGGGACTACAGGCATGTGCCACCATGCCCGGCTAATTTTTTACATATATATATTTTTTTTTTTAGTTGGCCAATTAATTTCTTTCTATTTATAGTAGAGATGGGGGTCTCACTCTTGCTCAGGCTGGTCTCAAACCCCTGACCTTGAGCAATCCACCCGTCTTGGCCTCCCAGAGTGCTAGGATTACAGGCGAGAGACACCGCGCCCGGCCCCACAGCGCTTTCTTTATTTCCCTTTAACCCAAAACATAGTCGTTAGTTTTGCTGCTTGTTTACTTATGCATTGCCTGTTTCCAAAATTAGAATGTAAGCTCCGTGAGAGCTCCATCTACCTGTTCCCCTTTGCATCCCTAGCACCTCGCACAGAATCTACCACCTAGCTGATCTTTAATGAACATGTGTGGATTGAACACATACATCAAAATATTTTTATGACTTTTATATATTATGTAAAATTCCAAGTTCCTCAATCTGATATCTAATGCCCCAGCAACATTTTCTCCACCATTCCTATATTCTAGAACATTCCTTGATACTCTCCCACTGACATCTCGGATATTCATGTCCTACCATTTACCTAAAAATGCCCTCCTGTTTCCTACATCTCTTGAGACCCACCTTTGCCACTTACCCCTTCAAGTCTTCTTTCTATTTCAGGAATTAAAACCCAGCCAAAAGCTACTTCTTTAATTTCAAACAAACAAACTCTCCCCAATCATTTTAGTCAGAACTGATGACCAGCCGCCTTCTTTTATATTAGCTGTGATGTACAAACATCTGCAAGGACTTGACCTACAATAAGTATTCCAGGAATGCTTGTTGAATGAATACACAGATGAATGAACCAGATCACACAAGTGCAGAATACTACACTATCTTACGGTCTCAGTCACTGTCAAATCTTTCTTCTTGTCTTGCCCCCACAGGTCTTCTGTTCCCCAGAGCCACCTGCCAAGACCTCTACTCCAGAAGATTTCATCCGAATGACCAAGGGTATCACCATGGCAACAGCCAAGGCTGTTGCTGCTGGCAATTCCTGTCGCCAGGAAGATGTCATTGCCACAGCCAATCTGAGTCGTCGTGCTATCGCAGATATGCTTCGGGCTTGCAAGGTAGAAATCCTGGTAGTGAAGCAGTTTTGGGAAAGAACATGGTGTGGGAGAAACTGTAGGGATTTGGGGGGCCTGGAGCTCTTTGGGATCCTAAAGCTAACATATTACACTGGGGGACAGGAAGCAGCTTACCACCCAGAAGTGGCGCCTGAGGTGCGGCTTCGAGCCTTGCATTATGGCCGGGAATGTGCCAATGGCTACCTGGAACTCCTAGACCATGTGCTACTGGTAAGGGAGGGAGTTGCCGGCTCCTCATACCACGCTCCCTGAATACACAGGCCTCTTCCTGCAAGCCTCAGACCCTGCTCTCTCATTTTTAGCTCCAATATCCTCCCTACCCACCATCTATTGCCCAAATCTGTTCTCATTTCCAAGTCTCCCTTTCTCCAGGGCCCCACCATTCTTACTGTCTTTGGTACTCTACTCACCTACTCCTCTTCCTCTTTTTCCTTTCTCCTCTCTTCCCACCTAACCAACCCCTTCTTTACCTTTGTCATCTCCTCATTTCATCGTCCTCCTTGCTCCTTGTCAGCCGGTGAGTGACACAGACCCACCGTCTTCATGTGTGCAGTGTGATGCATGGAGTGTACTTGGATAGGCAGTGTGGTGTTTGAGGGCTGTAGTGTGGAATGCTTCAGGGGTGGGGGGTGGGGAGGCCATGGTCTACCCTGTTTATAGATCAGGGTAGACCCTAAGATGTGATGTTCTTTGTCCCCTGCCCCCTCTTCCAGACCCTGCAGAAGCCAAGCCCAGAACTGAAGCAGCAATTGACAGGACACTCAAAGCGTGTGGCTGGTTCAGTCACTGAGCTCATCCAGGCTGCTGAGGCCATGAAGGGTGAGGGGAGACCAGGGGCAGGGAGGGAAGGAAAACCCCTATCATGATATGATCTCTGCTTCCTGGTTGGACAGCTCTGAGCTAGCCTGTGCCCGTAGTTCCCCACAGGTGCTGAGGCCTGGTGACACTACCTCCTTACTCTGTCTTAGCCTCTTTCTTCCCCCTTCAACCTATCAGGAACAGAATGGGTGGACCCGGAGGACCCCACAGTCATTGCTGAGAATGAGCTCCTGGGAGCTGCAGCTGCCATTGAAGCTGCAGCCAAAAAGCTAGAGCAGCTGAAGCCCCGGGCCAAGCCCAAGGTCAGTCCTGCCCCCTCCCTTCCTCCACCCTCATAATGGCAGGATATCTCCACCTTCAGCCCCCTCTCTGACTTTGCATCTCTCTCTGTGACCTTTGTTTCTTTATTATAGGAGGCAGATGAGTCCTTGAACTTTGAGGAGCAGATACTGGAAGCTGCCAAGTCCATTGCAGCAGCCACCAGTGCGCTGGTAAAGGCTGCATCAGCTGCCCAGAGAGAACTGGTGGCCCAAGGGAAGGTAAGTACTTAAATACCCAAAGAATGGGGCTAGGGTAGCAGCTTTGTTGTGCATGCCAACATTGGTAGCCTGAGAGGCTTTGAAGTGAGGAGAGCACAGGTCTCAGCAGGCTCTCTGCCTTCCTCCACAGGTGGGCGCCATTCCAGCCAACGCACTGGACGACGGGCAGTGGTCCCAGGGCCTAATTTCTGCTGTGAGTGTACAACACCCAATAGGTCTCTCTGAGTTTGCGAGACTTGAGAAGGCTAGAGGGGGGATGGACCAGGGCAAGAGGTATATTTTAATCTAACTCTCCTTGCTTTAGGCCCGGATGGTGGCTGCAGCCACCAACAATCTGTGTGAGGCAGCCAATGCAGCTGTACAAGGCCACGCCAGCCAGGAAAAGCTCATCTCATCAGCCAAGCAGGTAGCCGCCTCCACAGCCCAGCTCCTTGTGGCCTGCAAGGTCAAGGCTGACCAGGACTCTGAGGCAATGAAAAGGCTTCAGGTGAGGAACCCTGACCCATCCCGTTGTCCTTTGGGCTGCACTGCTTTAACCTGTCACCTCTGAAATAATACATTTCAGAGCTCAGGTGGGACCCCACCTGAGCTCTCAACTCACGCTGCTTTCTCTTGCCCAGGCTGCCGGCAATGCAGTGAAGCGAGCCTCAGATAACCTGGTGAAAGCAGCACAGAAGGCGGCAGCCTTTGAAGACCAGGAGAATGAGACAGTGGTGGTGAAGGAGAAGATGGTCGGGGGCATTGCCCAGGTGAGCTTCTGCCCAGACACTCTGAGGGACACTGTCAGGAGGGCAGTCTCGTTGCCTGTGCTGGTCCCAACCACCCTATACCCTTAATGAACATACTTACTGAACTGAGTCCCTGATCTGTGTCCCTCAGATCATCGCAGCACAGGAAGAGATGCTTCGGAAGGAACGAGAGCTGGAAGAGGCGCGGAAGAAGCTGGCCCAGATCCGGCAGCAACAGTACAAGTTCCTGCCTTCAGAGCTGCGAGACGAGCACTAGGGAAACCGCTTCTATTTAACACAGACCCAACCCAGAGACTGTACCTGCCACTACCAAAGCCTTCTGGGCTGTCAGGGCCCAACCTACCCAACCCCAGCACTCCCCAAAGTGCCTGCCAAACCCCGGGCCTGGCCCTGCCCAGTCCCACTGCACATCCCCCATCCCGTCCCCAGCTCCAAGTGCCTTCATGCCCTAGGGCCTCCTAAGTGCCTGCCCGTCCCCAGAGTATTAACGCTCCAAGAGTATTATTAACGCTGCTGTACCTCAATCTGAACCTGCCAGGGCCCCAGCCCACTCCACCCTGCCAGCAGCTTCCAGCCAGTCCCCGCAGCCTCAACAGCTCTATGCATCCTTTTTTGATACTATTTACCCCCACCCCCAGCTACCTATGGGGGCTGCAGGGTTGTAAGCCCCAAACAGGTCATCCTCCAATAAAGGTGATTCTGCCTACAACCTCTGCCTGGCTTCATGAGAAGATGGAAGAATCCTCCCAGGGCATTGGGGGAGAGAGTGGGATTGAGTCCTGTCACCCAGCTTAATCTGGCTTGAAATGGGAGAGGGGGAGACTAGCAGTCTTTCCCCTGAGGTCCCTTCCTTCTCTTTGTACCCAGATCCCTAAAGTCACCCTAGTTGGGAAACTGTGCCTAAGCAGTTGTGCTCCTGGTGTCCCCCACCTCAATGGCCAGCACCTAAGCCTCAGTGTCATTTTCTGCTGCTGGGACAGCAGCTATCATAACTCTTTGTGGCTATCAGGACACACTGTTCTTCATAACTACTGAGAGTATGTGAACAAATCCAAAGTCAAATTTTCAAAAGCAGCTTTACTAAAAATAATAAGCCTGTAAGATATAAGTGTCTGAGCCTAAGAGAACTATGGCCACAGAATTGGTTGAAGCCTTTAGCAAGCAAAAAATCCAACTGAGGCTGCCTCCTGGGTAGGACAGTGCTGTAAGGAAAGGAACAAGAAAAGCTTGACCCAGGTGTGAGGCTTTATATTAGAGGGCAGAACTCCCCTATCGACCAGGCAGGTGCTAGTAGCCCTGTTCCAATAGCCCAGCTAATCTGGAGGGTCAGTGGAGGGAGGCCACCAGGGAGGTGAGTGCTGTGTGCTTCCACTTCCTTCGCCTTCACCCTCCTCTGCCCACACTGCATGGATTGTCTGGCATCCTCTTAAGTTGGCCACTATTTTCATGCATGATTCTTTAGCCAACCCTGCTGCTCAGTATGTTATTTCCTTAATACTTCTCCCTCCAATGAGAACACAAATACTACCCATCTGCTACTACTATGGGTACCTAACACCTACTCCCCCACCATTAGAGTAGGTTTAAAGTTGATGGAATTACTTTGTCCTCCCCAGGGCAGCCCACTGGGGATAATGCCAACTTCCTACCATCACTCCTGTCACCTGTGATTCATTCATTCAAATTTACTAAGCCATGCCTGTGCTAAGCACTGGAAAATCAAGATGTATTATCACTTCTCTGATGCAGAGACTGGCAACTCTAGTACATGGCTGCTGTGGCCCCCTAATCCCAGATTCAATATCACAGCATTGTGAGTTGAGGACTTTGGATCCCTTCTACAACCTCCCTGATAAGTGGTAGTCCAGACTCTGAACTCCTCCAACTAGGAGTCCAGGACAGCTGCTCACTTCTGCTACCATTTCCCTGTCATGTCCTCAGGAACTGTGACCAATCACGTACCTCTCACTAGCGAAGCTTTGGGAGCCTTCTGGGGACAGGCTCTAATACCCATTAGACCAGCTTCTTCAAATGTAGTCCTCAGATCCTAGGGGATCCGAGGGGTCCATAGGTCAAAATTATTTTTTTTTTTTAGTAGAGAGAGTGTCTCGCTCTTGCTCAGACTGGTCTCAAACTTCTGAGCTCAAGCAATCCTCCCTCCTCAGCCTCCCAGAGTGCTAGGTTTACAGGCATGAGCCACCGTGCCTGGCCCAAAATTATTTTCATAATAATACCAAGACGCTATTTTCCTTTTTCACAGTGTCAACATTTATACTAACAGCACAAAAATATTAGGGAATAAAACTGCCTTAGCACAAGTCAAGGCAATGGCCCCAAACTGGTGCAAATGGTACAAATGGTACCATGGTACAAATAGTCATATTCTTCACTGCCATGCATTAGCAATTTAAGAAATAAATGCCAAATTTACATTTAAGAATGTCCTTGATAAAGTAGTAAAAACTTATTAATTTTATTAAATCTTAATTCTTAATTGTCTTTCCAATACTTGTCTGATAAACTGGGAAATATGTATAAAACACTTTCGCTGCATGCCAAAGTATGATGGTTTTCTTGAGGAAAGAACTGAAGCCATTCTTTGAGCTATGAGCTGAACTAGCTGCTCTTTCTTGGTACACCATGTTTACTAGAAAGAATCACCAACAAACTGGTTATCGGACCTGGGTATCTGTCCAATTTTCTCACAAAAAGGGACAAAATGAGTCTGTCACTTCAGAAAAAAATCTGACAGTGTTGCGAATGATTCAATTTGAGCTTCGTATCATTGGCAAACAGTGAAAATTTGAATTTTGTAAAACATGTATTTGCCACAATGTGCTTCAAAGCATCCCAAAATTTAAAACTTAAAGACTTTTCTGTTGAATCCACTCACGATATTAAGGAATGTGGTTTTTAAAATAACGATAATGAAATATGTCAACATTTGAAAGATCTGCATAGCTCAGTGAATCAACACTTTCCAAATGACCAATGCATGTTACAAAATTATGCATCGTTAAAAAATCCAGTCAAGGTGTGATACAGCATTGGTGGTATAGTGGTGAGTATAGCTGCCATCCAATCAAGGCGAGATACAGACCAATGGATTTTAATTTAACATAGTACAAAGAGGTCATTGATAATGGTTTCAGGTTCCACATTGCAACTAACCCTTAAGAAACTACCATTTGTCCAGTTTTGGTGTAGTATCAAAGAACAATATCTACAATTATCTGAAAAGGCTATGAAAGTAAGATTCCAACTATGTATCTGTTTTGAGGCTAGAGTTTCTCCATATATAGTACTTAAAACAAACCACCATATAGCAACAGATCAAATGCAAAAGCAGATTTTGAGAATCCAGCTGTCCCCTATTAAGCCAGATAGGAAAGAGATTTGCAGCCAGGCATGGTGGCTCACTCCTGTAATCCCAGCGACCAGGCAGGCTGAGGTGGGAGGATCCCCTTGAGCCCTGGAGCTTGAAGCTGCAGTGAGCTCTGATCATGTCATTGCATTCTAGCCTGGGTGATCTCATCTCTTATAAAAAGAAAGAAAAAACAGATTTGCAAAGATGTAAAATAATTGTACGTAAATAAGTAAATGTAAAAACTCACTAATTTGGGGGGTGGAAATAGAGTCATTTTTCACATATAACGTTACGTTAACATGATTAATGTGTAATAAATAGGCCTATTTTATTTTTAATGAATAAATATTTTAAAGCTTTGTCAGTTTCCATTTTAATATGGCAAGTATTTCTAGATATAACCCACTCAACAAAAGCTCTTTGGGGTCTTCAATGCTTTCTAAGAGTTGTAAAGCATTCTAAGAACAGAACGTTCGAGAACGGCTGCACTAGATCATGAGTTTCTCTAGAGCCACACCAAATTAGTATATTTGTGTGGCAGCTGTCCCGCACACGGGAGTTATGACGGAAAGCGTGCTGTCCGGCACACCGGAGTCCTGACGAAAAGTGACGAAGCAGCTACCTCATGACGTAGCTCTCTTCTCCCACCTTGTTTTACACTGAGTGTTCTATGCTGCAGGCCTGGCTGCGTGGAATAATTAACCGAAAGCAAAATGTTCCGTGCCTCAAGCTTGAATAGTCAAGCAAGTTAGTCATGCAGTAAAAGCAGTCTTAGATCAACCCTGGGAGATCTGAACACAAGAGAGTTGATTGAATTGTCCTTGCCCTGAACAAGAATA
>CAUYRT010011860.1:0-25089 GCA_963574885.1 Lepilemur ruficaudatus | reverse complement strand
TAGAAAAAATTAGCCGGGCATGGTGGTGCATGCCTGTAGTCCCAGCTACTTGGGAGGCTGAGGCAGAAGGATTGCTTGAGCCCAGGAGTTTGAGGTTGCTGTGAGCTAGGCTGACACCACGGCACTCTAGCCCAGGCAACAAAGTGAGACTCTGTCTCAAAAAAAAAAAAAAAAAAAGTTTCAGTTATGGGAGATTTAAAAAAAAGTTCTAGAGATCTACTCTACAAAATTGTGCTTATTGTTAACAATAATGTGCTACAAACTTTAAAATTTGTTAAGAGGGCAGGTATCATGTTACTGTTTTAATCCACAGTTAAAAAAATAAATGTTATGAAAAAAAATTGAAGGAAAAGGGGAGCCGGCTGGACTCGTTTGAGGTACATAAATGTTCTCTATTTAAAATATAGGAACATTGATCCAAGACTTACTGACCAAATGCATTCCCATTCCCCTTAAGGTTTTTTAGACTGATTGCAGATTATTGCAAAAAGAAATGTCTTTTTGTCATTCGGCTTACCGTAGTAACTCAAAGGAACCAGGCATACACAGAAAGAGAGAGCTCAGCCATTCTCCATGTCACATACCCTGAGTGGACAAACTGGGACAAATTGGATAAATTACAAAAAAAGTGTGTCATTGTTACAAGAATATGGGAAGTTCATATCTGGTGTATTGAATCAGTATTTTTTTTTCTTAGGACAATTGATAAGTCTCACTGGTGAACTCCTTGATATTTGAATCTCATTTAAATAGAAATATTTCAAATGACACTAATATTTAAAGGAAGACCATTCTTTTTCAATGTTTTCTGTAATACTAATGAACCATTTCATTTCTATAAAATAGAAGAATTTATGACTTTTAATAAAGGAACATTCTTTGAAAATGTTACTGTATCTTTTATTTATTTTGAGCATGTTCTCTAGTGTGCTACTGGCAACCCAAAACTAGAAAGAATAAAATACACAAAGATATATAATGGCAGCTTCTTAGATTGTACTATCAGACAGTTAAGAATCAATATGAAATAAGCCTAAGCATTGACACCCAAAGATATGGTGAGTTTTCAAGGACGTAATTTTAGTTAATTAATTCTATCAATTTAAGATGTCTTTAAAGATATTATGTGATTCATAAGCCATAAATAAAATATTTTTTATTTGGCCTATAGTCACATAAGAAGTTGGCAAATTATCTTATGGACATTTAAATGTATCCTCCTTTTTTAATGGATATTGATAATATCCTTACATTTCTAAATATGCATCAAAGATAGTCATATTCATTTGTGTTCATTTGAGACAGTCAAAAACAAACTGATTGAAATTACAAATAGATTCCCATTTATATGTTATTTTGCATACATTATTAATTTTATTAACCTCGGGGGTGGTTTTACAACATTTTAGCATTTTGTCTCTTTTACTGACTTGTTCTATTTAATTTTCAGTGAATTACGCTTGCTCTACTTGTCACAAATTTTTAGATTTTTCTTTCTGTTTCTTTGAGAATTGTCTGAAAGAAATTGATTGCCAACAGTTGTTGAGAAATTGTTCCTCAAACATTAGTCCCCACACAAATAAGGACACTTAGGGTTTTTAAAAGCTATTTAAGGAATAATTTTCTTAAGTACTTTTATTTTTAAGATAAATTTCATCTTATCTCAATTCTATTTATATTATCTATTTAAACAAGTTTTTAGCACTCTTTGTACATTTTCATTTTGCAATTAAGAAGCTTTTTCCAGTGGCATTTTATGTATAATGTCTAACTCTCCATTTCATTATATTGCTATAATTTAAAACAATTTTTGCTTTCAAGATTGAAGCTATAGAAAGACGCACGTGCAATCTCTGTTCGTACTGAATGACATGTTTAGAAGAAGAAAATTGAACCAAATGCTAAGAAACACATATACAGTTTTGAAGCTCCCCCTAGAGTTTGAAAGAAAAACACCTCCAAATTCTGATAAAAGGATGAAAAATGCTTACAGTTTAATGAAATTTGCAAAATCAACCCTGAAGTGCAAAATTATAAATAATTGAAAACCTGTGATTAGAAGTATTCACTTTTGATCAAATTGTTATTTGGAACAATTTGTTATTCTGATCAATTTATGGAATCAATTAAATCTTTTATAATTATTTCATTTATGCTTATATAAAATAGTTCTGCATTTGCTGGTGTCTGCCCTGAATTTCAAAGTCACAAGGAGAAAAATGCTGTTCAAGGTGACTGCTCATAAAATTACTTTTTTTCCCTCCTTATCTATTGAGTATGTGCTACAGCAGGACCTCAGAACATGTGTGAATATAGTTTATACAATATATACTTTTATTATTTATAAGTTTAATTTCCTGTGAATAGGGAAGATAGAGAAAAACTAATACTCATGTCCCTGTTTTAGCAGAAGAAATAATTAAATTAACACTTACTGACACATTTCTTTATTTGAAAACATCTCTTTTTTCAATATTGAATTTTTAAAGATAGCCCCAAAGACACGATTTAACTTTCTGGTAACTATGTGTTCCCTTCATCATGTGAAGCATAATTTATTGTGACACTTGCAAAATGGTATGTCAGATGGTAAATTTAAAAAGACAGTGTTTCTGATACAACAATGTGCTAAATTTTCTTGCTAACTTACCTCACCTTGACAGAGCTTTAGGTTGAGGGAGTTTTGCAATTGCATAATCTTGAATAAAAACCAAATTTTTCCCTCTATTGAAATCATTCCCCTTCTTCTTCTCTTTCTTCGTCATTCTTCCCACCTCTTCTTTCCCCTCTTCCTCCTCTTTCTCCTTCTCCTTCATAAATATGAGTCGTAGTACTTGACTAATAAAAGTGTATCTTGAAGTGCTATATGCACTAAGAACCTAGCTGCATAACAAAGCAAAATCTTAGTATGATAGTTTGATCTTAACTTTCGTGACCTTTGAAACTCCCGTTGCTCAAACACCATCAACTTCAAAGAAATGTCCTTCATAATCAGTCAACATTTTTTAATGTCATTTGGTGACAAAGGCTGTAATTAATATACATCAGAAATGTACACCATATTTAGAAAGTAAGAAACAAAATTTAGAAAGAAAAACTATTCGAAGAAACGATACTTACATATGAAAAAGAAAGTCTTAACGATAATAAAACTTGCATATACAAGGTCAAAATATTAAGTGCTCCTCTGGAGCTTACCTTGAAACAGTTAATTTTATTTATTATTCATTTATTTATTTATTTATCTAATTATTTCATCTAATAAATAAATATTTTGGCCTAAATTTATATCTAAAAGATTCCTTACAGCTTTAAGAATGTATAATGTTGAGATTATATAAACATAACAAAACAAAAAGATATTAAGCTAAAGAAAAGTGAATGAGCAGAACTGAGAAGAAGTAGTAGTTTTATTTTCAGTCATGAAAGAAAATTTTTAACAACAAATATATTTGAAACAATCTCAAAATCTAAAAATGTTGTTTAAAGCATCCAATAAATTCCTTCTCAAAGTAGAAGTCACAGCACACTTTTCTACCCGTAATGCAATAATCTTTCACAAATATTTACTGATATTTTAAGAAGTGTCACATTATACCAGTGCTAAACTTTAAATCAGTGAGCACACGTGCATTATTGATCTCATCTGGGAGTCTCAGAGGGTACAAACTTAGAACTATGCATAGTATAATTGCAAGAGCTGAAACAACAAACTAAAATTACATTTGATCAACAAAAACCCTTTAAAGAAAAAAAATTTCTTTCCACCTGATTTTATAAAATAAAGCTTCTAACAGACCTTAATTATTCTTTAATCACATCAGCAATTTGGAGGCCCTATGTCTAAATGGAAGAAAAGCCTTGACTTCCCCAGGCAAGTAATATATTGATCAGGTTCTAAACAAATGGATGAGGGCTATAGCACATTATGCCTGAATCAATGCCATTTGGCTCTGTCACTTTCCAGACAATAAATATATATTTCTTTTTCAGCTGAGTTCATAATATAGAATATTTATTTTTCAATTATAAATGTATGTGATCTCATTAAATATTTATTATACAACTCCCAAAATAGGGTGATTGAACACACTAAAATGAAAAAACAAACAACAAAAACTAGTCTGCCAATATTAATGTACTCCTATTATGTTTTTGTTTTGTTGAGAAATACTGCAAAAAAATCATTCTGTAGTTCCATAGAGAATTCTATCTACAGAGCGCCACAGCAGAGACTCATAAATTCTCTGGGCAGTGACATCTGGGTATGTTCCAGACAAAGCCTTATCTAATATGCAATCCGTATGACACTTGCCTGGAAGCAAAATTTCAGAGAGAATGGGAACACAGTCCGGCTGCTCTTTCACGGAACGCCCAGCGAGTCTCCTGCAACCCCCCTGCGACACTGTGCCTGAGTGACAATCTTATGAAGCTGGATATCTGTTAGTATGTAGTGTGCGTTCCTTTATTGTCCCTTTTTAGTTTTAGGTATGTTCTATTCACAGTATTTTAACCTATAACTACATATTTTGATCTGCTAAATTTCAGCCTGTATTCCTCACAGAACCGAACATATTAACCACAATAGTGTGAAATATACTGGAGGAATGAGACCCTTGAGTTCTGTTTCCTTTGTTTTGGTTTTTAATTGTTCCCATCTTCTAAAACCCTACGGGAAAATACACACGCACACACACACATTAACATATGTATAAATTGGGGAAGTAAACAAAACAAATCACATTTCATACATCTTACTTTATATAGATAATTGTGTGTCATATAAACTTGTATATTGTTGAGTCTTAGACCTAAACTCTGACACAACAATAACTTCTCAAAATCAAAACTGTCATACCCTATGCGCCTTTACCAATCACGCATTTGAAAATCTTTAGTTTTTATTAACTATTGTACCATGGTTACTAAGGATAACATAATTTGGTTTGCTAAACATAAAAAAAAAGCTCAAATTTAGTGAGTATTTCTATAAATGATATTTTCTAAATTTCTTGCATGTATTAACTCATTTAATTTTAAGGCTAGTTCTGTTGTATCCAATCTACAGATAATGATTGAAGCTCTAGCGATTATGCAATCTGTTGGAATCCATCTGAGCATTCAGCAGTGAAAGACAGACACAGTGCTATGCATAGGTTATCTGAAAAGTAACTTCTCCAGCCAAATGAAGAGCCCCTAGAAAGGAACACAATGTAGTAAGCTTATAGTGTGGTTCTAAAACAGGAAATATGCTAGAGATACATTTAAAAAAATCATATTTATTGTAAATCAAGCTTCTAGGTTTAATATCAACAGTTTAAGGCACTTTTCACAATAAAGGAACATTTTGACATTTTTTTCTGGGGTATGTAAGTGTCATCTATCATCAGGAATCTGGAGTTACAGTAGAAGCTGCAAAGCAGAGGCTGAAGTGCTCAGTCTTGGAACAGATCTCAGTTGAAAGAAGTAAACATGAAGTAGTTTCCAACTAAAGTGAAATTCACTTATCTATATTTAAGAAGATAAGTGGAGACATTGAATAGGAGTGTATAAACATGAACTTTTTAGAATATACAGCATGATATTTAGCCATATGCTGGTACATAGCAAAGAAATTGATTGTTACATGATAACCTTCTATCCTGGGACCTTTCCATGTCACTTAGTTCTAAAAGGTTTTTTATTTGTTGCAGTTGATTCTTTGGAATTTTACACATAGTCATCTGAGAAGAAAGATAATTTCATTTCTTATTTCTCAACCTGTACAATTTTATTTCCTTTTCCTGTCTTATTTTTCTTTAGCCTGATGATGGACTAGATTACATTAATTGATTTTCAAATTTTGAAACAGCATGCATACCTGAAATAAATGCAGCTTGGTCTAGGCTATATTATTTGTACATATGTATATAAGATACATATAAACTTATATATATAATATATATACTATACACAGAAAATTGGTTGGATTCAGTTTACTAATATTTTGTTGAAGATTTTTGCATCTGTGTTTGTGAGAAATACTGGTCTGTAGTATTCCTTTATTATAATGTCTTCATATGGTTGATGTATTAGCTTAATGCTGGCCTCATAAAATTAGCTAGGAAGTGCTTGCTTCTGTTGTACAGAATTGGTATTATTTTTTCCTTAAATATTTGGTAAGATTCACCAGTGAAACCATTCGGGTCTGTTACATTTGTTTGGTGGAAGGTTATTACCTATTGATTCGATTTTTTTATAGGCCTCTTCAGATGTCTGTTTCTCCTTGTGTGAATTTTGGTAGTTTGTGTCTTTTGACAAATTGGTCCATTTCATCTAAGCTATCAAATTTGTGGGCACAGAGTTGTTTACAATCTTTCTTTATTGTCCCTTTGATGTCCGTAGGATTAGTAGTAATGACCCTGTTTTTATTTCTGACATTGGTAATTTATGTCTTCTCTATTTTTTTTTTTTTTGGCTAGGGTAGCTACAGTTTTATTAATTTTATTTATCTTTTCAAAATACCAGTTTTGGGGTTTGTTGACTTTCTTTGCAATTTTTCTGTAGTCAATCTGACTGATTTCTACTCTAATTTTTATAATGTCTTCTGTTCTTTTCCACACCTTTGCAGTTGTGAATTATGCTGCTATAAACATTCTAGTGCAGATTTCTTTTTTATAGAATGTCTTGTTTTCCTTTGGGTAGATGCCCAGTAATGGGATTGCTGGATCAAATGGTAGTTCTACTTGTATCTCTTTGCGGTATCTCCATATAACTTTTCAGAGGTTGTACTAGTTTGCAGTCCCACTAGCAGTGTATGAGTGTTCCTGTGTCTCCTGAACAACACTCATGCGCACATGTGGTAGTAACATTCAGTGGGTGTCAGGCAGGTGGGAGGCAGAAGGAGGGGATGGGTGTATTCACAACTAATGGGTGTGGTGTGAACAGTCTGGGGGATGGACACACTTGAAGGTCTGACTCAGGTGGGGCAAAGGCAATATATGTAACCTAAACATTTGTACCCCCATAATATACTGAAATAAAAACAAAACAAAACAAAACAAAATTCTTTTGTTCTGCTTGCTTTAGTAGTAAATTGTTCTTTCTTCTGTAGTTTCCTAAGGCAGAAGCTTGAATTATAAATGTTAGATCTTTCTTCTTTCTCAATGTGTGACTTATAATGCTATAAATTTTCTTCTAAGCACTGCTTTTGCCATATCCCACAAATTTTGATAAACTGTATTTTCATTTTAATTTATTTAAAATAATTTTTAATTTCTCTTAAGACTTCTTCTTGACCCATGTTTTTAGATAACATTCTTTTATCTTCAAATATTTGGTGTTTTCCAACTACCTCTTTGTTATTGATTTCTAATTGATTTCACTGTGGTCTGAGAACATACTCTGCATGATTTCTGCTTTTTTTAAGTTTGTTTGTGTTTTATGTAGAATGTGGTCTTTCTGGGCGCACGCTCCATGGGAGTCTGAGAGCATGCATATTTTGCTACTGTAGATGATGTACTCTCTGAATGTCTTTAATTTGGCCTGTAGTCTGTGTCCCTATGTTGTGATCTTCACAAGTATTTCTCAGCTTCTCTCCCTTGTGTGAGACAGGTTAAAGCAACCTGGGGTTTGGCAATCTTTATTCTGCCACATCTGACAAAATGCTGATAGGGTCTTTTCCATTCCTGAGTAGGCCTTTGTTTTGGAGAACTCTCTGAAATATACCCAGACTACATTTTCTCCTCATTCTGCCGTAAAATACCAGAGTTGTTACTTGCCTCTTCACTATGAGAACCTGGTGGGCTTCTTAAAAGTAAAACCCATGAAAGTCTGGGGGACCCCTCCCCTTAGATGGCAGCCCCAGGAGTTTCCCACTCTCAGGCTGGTCCACACTCAGCTCCTGGCAATTTGTCATAATTACCAGTGAGGTGCTCCTGCCAGTTAATTCTTCCAGAGGCTTCTCTCCCAGGTATGAAGATCTTAACTGTGATGCTCTGTATTTACCTCTCTTCAGATTTTAGGGTGGCAGTTCACCCTGCAAACTCAATTCTAGGATGGGTCCAAGAAAAACTATTGGTTTTCATTTTGTGAAACTTTTTTTGTTGTTGTTATAAGTACAGAAATAATGACTTCCAAGTTCTTTGCATATCAAATTTGAAATCTAGAAACACTTGGAAGAAGCTGAAGCTGGAACACAAAGGTAGAACTTCTTCTCACTGTAGGAAAGTTCAGTTTTGTCCATACATTTTGAGCATATGGTCAGCTGGAGTCCCCGAAAGCTTGTCGTGTCTTAATATTTAAAAACCCCATCCCATTTCTTATTAATCACTTGAGATCAAAGAAAATCTTATAAATCTTATCAAAGAATGCCAGGGGTTTCGACTGGTATTTTAGATGGTGGCGACCACCCTAGTGGATTTTCATTGTCCATCTCATGCTCAGCATTTAGAATGTTTATTTTTTGCTCTCAGAAGATGTTAATAAATAAGGTAAAAAATCTTAAACCAAAGGTGAATTCACCAGAAAAGATAGGATGCCCTCACAGACCGAATGTAAATTCTGTAGAAACCAGAGTGTTCTCTACAAGAACACTTCTGTTGTATCAGTAAGGGCTTGTCACAAAAGACCAAGGGGGATGCAAAGCCCCCCATTTAAATCAGCCTTATAACCAAATCAGATTCTGAATAAAGTATTAATAAAAAACAATTTACTAAAGGAGGGATTCTGAGAACGGGAGAAGAGATTCACCAGGGCAGAGAAGGCGACTCAGGGAAGTGGAGCCACACCGGGCTCTGCGGGCACCACACCCGATTCCAGGGGCCACTGCTCTGAGGTCTCCTCCAGTTCCACTTCTGATAAACCAATTTATGTCAACATTAATCACAGAGAGAGACTCTACAAATAGTGATATTTATTCAAGAATAGGCACTGCAATGGGAAAGTGAGAACCATAGTAAACTGTGTGTGTATTCAAGGAGATAAAGGGAGACAGGATTTTAAAATAAAAACAAGGAAGATTACATAATTGTTTTGAGATCATTATTCTTAGCTACAAAGACCGATAACAAGGGAGGTGCTGGTCAGAGTGTGGACAAGCAGTTAGTGGACAGATGTCCGTGTGTGTGTGTGTGTGTGTGTGGTTGTGATGGCCTTTGTGCGAAGCTGTATTAATAGTTTTTGCATTCTTATGTGATGGTTCTCATTATTGGGCATTCCTGCATGAGAACCTTCCTTTCATGGCTTTCCCTGGCTCCATCAGTCAGTGTTTTTAACACAAGGGACTCTTGATTCTGACAACTTTCACATTACTACCTGAATGTGACAGCTGGACTGAAACACACCTCCTCTCTTACTTCCCCAACTCAACTGTGACACTGTACATGGAAAACACACCGCTAAAGACAAGTTATGAAGTTATGATGTTTTACTGCTATTCACTGTTCTTCAATAGACCTTTTGCAGGTAGTAGAAAATACTAAATATAAACATTATTGCTTTCTATAGGAAAGATAATTTGGTTTGGGTGCAATCATCCTATCTAGTAGCTATTGTTAATAGTATCTGGGTGGTGTATGCAACTCCTATCAGTGCTGTAATAAATTGCCACAAAGTGAGTGGCTTAAAACAACACCGATATATTATCTACTGTTCTGGAAGCCAAAAGTCCTACAGTCAAGGCATTGGCAGGCCTGTGTTCTGCAGGGGAGAATCGTACTCTTGTGTTTGCAGGCTTTGAGAGGCTGACCACACTCCCTGGGTCCTTGCCCCTCCCTCCACCTTCAACTCCATCGCAGTGCAGCACCTTCACCTGCATCTCACCTCTGCTTCTATGGTCATCTGTCCTTCTCTGACTTGGTCTTTGTCATGGCATTGTCTTCTCTCTCCTCTGACCCCCCTATATCCCTCTAATAAGATATTTTTACAATGCATTAGAACTACCTAGATAATCCAAGGCAATCTCCCATTCAAAATCCAGAATTTAAGCGTGTCTCTAAAATCTCTTTAACTATATCAAGTGACATATGCAGGCTCTTGGGACCAGAACATTGACATCTTTTGGGGGCTTCTATTCAGCCTATCACAGCTGTTCATACTGATTTATACAGCTACAGAGCACACTGATGAGTCCAAATTTAGGTTTATGTCACACACACGTGTACATGTACACACACATACACACATGTCAGACAAATGTGGGCATTTTGACATTCCACTTTCATTAACCCCAAACACAAATTGTTTCTTTCCTTGACTGGTTGGAGCTTCTATTTAAATTTACCAGTCAATGAGTTAGAGGAATTTCTAAATTCAGTGCTGCAATTCATAAGAAAAAGACCCTGCATGACCAGTTTGACCAGTCCCAAATCCAGTAATAATTAGAAGTGATTGTGGAAAAAGTATTTTGAAGAACTTAAAGCTGAAGTAATACAATTATGTCAGCTAGGATAACTGAGGTTATATGTAGACTGTCCAGAAAAACCTATATAATAGCTAAATTGACTATACTCATATTTACTCCTGGGCTTCAAATATCCCTATTCATAATTGGAGCTTGTCAAGAGGAAGATGAAAGATTTGGAAAAATTGTTTAAAGTTCTTGGGGCTGTTGACACTGAGAAGAAATACTTTATTTAAGAAGTGAGATAAAAAAGACATATTCTTTTACAAATATTCTAAAAATTAGACCTATTTAAGTGTGGTATCTTGTAAAGAACAAAAGTGTTTTATATTGTTATAACTCTTAGTATCAAAGTTAAAACTCAAATATTGATTTTCTCATTTCAAAGTCTGCCTTTTGTGCACAACATCATATTGGTCTACAATGGTTTATGTCATGTTATTGAGAGAATCAAATGACAAATATGCAAAAACACATAGCGAACCCCCAGAGCAATATGGCAGATTGTATAAAGTGTAGACGCTGGAGCCAGATTCCCCCAATACAAATCCCAACTCTACTAATTATTAGTAGGGGCCATGGTTTGGATATGGTGTGTTTGGCCTCATGAAGTTGCATGTTGAAATTTGCTCCCCAGTGTTGGAGGCTGGGCCTGGCAGGAGCTGTTTCAGGGGTGGATCCATCATGAATGGCTTGGTATCCTCCTGCCATAATGAGTCAGTTCTCCTTTTATTAGTTCACAGGAGAGCTGCTTGTTTAAAAGAGCCTGGCACCTCCTTCTCCTTCTTTCTTTCTTCCTCTCACCATGTGATCTGCACACACTGGCTCCCTTTTCCTCCGGCCATGAGTGGGAGCAGCCTGAGTCCCTCACCAGAGTCAGGTGCTGGAACTGCACTTTCTGTAAAGCCTGGAGAACCTTGAGTCAAATAACCCTCTTTTCTTTCCAAACTGCCCAGCTCCAGCTACTCCTTTATAGAAACACAGATGAACTAAGATAGCTGGTTTCTCCTTTGTAAAATGCTGTTAATTTTCCCCAAGTCACAGGGATTTTTTACGTGAAAAATACAGAAGTTTATATAGTTAAGATATTTTGCAGTGGATAGGAAATCTATAAGTATTAGCTAACATAATAATTATTCTCTGGCACAAGAGCAGAACGCAGTAGTTTCAGCTTCTTTTTATTTCCAACATCGAAAATGTTGCTTCAGAAATAAATTAGCATAGATTCTTACCTTGTGAAGGAATTTCTAAAAATCCAGAGAGTGGAAGAAATGCATTTGAATAAGGTAACACCTTGAGTGTCTTTTATAATGTGAAATTTTCCTGTGTACGTCTCAGAATAGAGTTAAGTAGAAGTCATTTCCCAAACCAGATATTTTTGCAACTTTTTCTATAATCTTCAATTCTAGGTTCTTTTAAATTAGATCTTAAATAGAAAGATTTGCATTTTAACAGGAATAGGCATTTTAATGTTAACATATGCCACAAAAGAAGAAGAAAAAGGTGACTATAAATGGATATTTTGGTGCCTTTCCATAGCAAGTTCAACATATGTCTAATTTACAGTAATATTTTTAGAAATCTTAATTGGTAGTTGTCTGAAAAATGCAAGAAAAGAGTAAAGCAAGAATTTTATGAAAATATTTACTTTTTCTCTTTATTATTTGCATGTGGAATAATGTTAATTTAGTGAATATCAATGCCCTATGTTTGCCTTGTTCACAGGTACTGGGATTCCCAAGAATATACATAATTCTCAAGAATTAACATATTTAACTCATACTCTAAATTAGGCTAAAGTAAGCCCATCTTTTCTTTCAGGTACTATTGAAAAAGAAGTGTAATTTGGATAGAGCATAAATATAAGTTTTGAGTCTGTTTCTAAAACTTAAATCTATAAAGATGTCATGTGTAAGAAAATATGGATTCACTACTATACATATATTGCAGCTGTGTTATTATCTCTGTGTGTTCACATCTTTGAATTGAATACACTGTAATGGATTCTCAACTTCTTCTATACTTTCAACGTATTCCTCTTAATGATACCAGAAAATAATTAGACAGTGAATGAAATGCATCTATCTATTATAAGTGAGTACTAAATGTGCATTTCAATTTGGTGCTCTGAAATTTATGTGTATTACTATATGCTTTTGAAATTGGTGTAATTATCCTAAAGTATAAAGAAGTTAATAGAGGGAAAAAAAAACCATGAAATGTTGAAAATAGATGGTTTCTATATTTTAGAAAGGAGTTTTTGCTTTCAGAAGGATTTCTTTTCACTTTTTGCTTGATAGCTGATCAGGGTAAATTGGATTTAAATGATTTGTTTAAGAGTTCAATGCTAATCTTGTACAGCTTAAGAAGAATCTTCAATTGATTAATAGATTTCATGTCATGATTTTTTTTTTCTTTTACTGGCTTTGTATGATTGTAGAAGTGTGGAAATAAGGTGAAATTAAATCTTAACTAAGACTATCATTATTCAAATGATTCGTCTTCCACAAATTCTGTCCTAGCTTATTTCAAACCCCTAAGTCATTCAATGTTGAGTACGTATGTAGCTTACATTTTCCCTTTTTAGCTTTTGTGTGAATTTTTAATGCCTTAAGATTTATAAAAATTTCAGCCTTATCAATGCATTCATAGGAATTTTCCTGCTTGAATTTCCCAAAATTTTATATGTCACATTTTAAATTCTAAGTATGTTATCCTCACTTACAAAGCTTTTTATTCATTTTTCAGAACATATATATATGTATGTATACATTTTTTCTCCTTCCCTTTCACTATTTTTCTTAGTAAACAGGTTGGAAAGTTCATTAAGTTTATTAAAATTTTTATAATAGCCAAGAATTTCACATTTTTCAACTCCTACGTATTCCACAATGCTGCTGTAAGTGGGATTAAAGTAACTTTATTTTCTTTACATTATTTACGTTACCATTTTTATTTCTAAATGACAGTATCTATTTCACGTCTTAGTTCAGGCTGCTCATAACAAATACCATGGGTGGTATGGGTGGTGGCCTATAAACAACGAATTTCTTTCTCACAGTTTTGGTGCCGGAAGTCCTAGATCAGAGTACCAGCATGGTTGGGTTCTGCTGAGGGTCTTCTGTCAGGTCGCAAACTACAGAATTTTCATTGTATCTTCACATGGCAGAAAGTAGAGAGGAAAAACAAGCCCTCTTTCGCCTTCTCTAACGGCACTCATCTCATTCATGAGGATGTGTCCTCATGAGCTCATTTAATCCTAATTATCTCCCAAAGGCCCCACCTACCAACACCATCACATTGGGGAGCAGAGTTTTAACATACAAATTTTGGGAGGACTGAAACATTCAGTCCATGAAGATGTGAAACTAACCCTGGGACATAGTAAAGAGAGAGTTTAATCTGAAGTTTTAGAAGGAAATAATGTGATTTCCTAAACGCAATAATGGCCATGAGATAATGTGTTTAACTGTAGAGAGATGAAAGGAGCTAACGGTTCAAATGAGGTTTCAAGGACAGCAGGAATACTGGCACTTCTGCAAGTTTTTGGATTATGTGCTTTGATTCAATTCCACCGTTGAGAGGTAAAGTGAGTTTCTAGCTAAAGAAGAACAAATTCAACATCACAATTTTTTATCCCGTAATTTAAAACTTAGAATTACATTATGCTGGAGAACAGATCCCAACAGCAACATCATCAGTGGTGATATTTAGAGGCCATGCATTCAGGTGGAGACAGCAGCACCTTTATAATTATTTCCTACATATATCTTGAGTAAGGACAAATGAAACAGTGTTTTTTCAAAGCCTGAAAAGAATGACAACCTAGTATTTGCTCAGGTTACTAAAATTTTGTTTTGCTTGTAAAGCAGAAGTTAAGCAGTGAAAATATTATGATAGTATCGTAAGGGGACAAGGCTCTGGACTGGGGCCTTGTTCCTTAGGTGGCCAAACCAATGTTCAGCAGCTGTATTGCCTTCAGTGAGTGAAAAATCAGATTATTTGGAGCACCTCATGATAGCTCACTTCATTTTAAACCATTATGGGCTAGTTAAAACCAAGCAGGTCAGGGCAACAGAACAAGAGGAAGAAGAAAGTAAGATTCTTCTTTATTACAGAAAGGAATTCTTCTATCACTCAGTCATATTCATATTTTTATTTGTATTTTTATTTTATTTGTATGCATACATACATTCTACCATTTTAATAAGGAATGTTTGTAATAAAAGGCTCCAAAAAATGCCAGCAAATGAACCTGTGTTCTTAGTGTTCAGAAATGGTAAATCCCAAAACATGACATATTCACCGCTGGACATTTTAAGGAAAACACCATGTAATTGTCAATAAACTTTTTAAACATACTCTAGAAGGATGGACTTCTACCCATACTGATTTATATGTATTAGCATTATTCTGGTATTCAGCCATTGGCAGATGAGTAAATTATATAATAGCAGAATAAATTTAAAACATATGTAATAATACCTGAGTATGACAACTTGCTATTGAATATAGATAGTAACCACATTGTGTTTATTCTTGGTGGTCTCCTCAGGCACATAAAGTCTTTAATTATGATTTAAATTAATTTGTCATGTCAAGTATCAATACAATGTATTTGTCTTTTTGATGGGATGACACTTGAAAAAAATTCAAGTTAGAGATTGTACATTTATTTTGTTACAAGAAATTGTGTTAGTTAACAGTTAACCATTTAAGCAGGTATATTCTCAGATAAAGTATTTGCAATAATTAAATCCAAATGAATTTTATTTTGAAAACACGGCTTATAAAATATTTTTCAGATTAAATCCCACTAATAAGCTCTTCTATAAATTATCTATATTTCCTGACTCAAGAATATGAGGTTAAAAACAAAATAAAGAATATATAATCTATATTATATATTTCTATGGCATAAATTCATTTTTTCTGTAATAGCACATTTGATCTAAATTTCATTTGCAATTGTTAGAGAGATTAAAACTTTTAATGTGTTATCCTCGACTTAGTTTAAATGATGAGTTTTGTCCTGTGAACTGCATGCTTTCTATTTTTATTGTATTAAACTATGATCACATATATATTCTTTCAAGCATCTATCAAGTTTTGAAAACTGTAGGAAATGGAAGGAGTATGAGGAAGAAGAAAGTAGAAAGAGGGAACACAGTCCCAGAAAGGGTTTTCAGCTTGCAGTGAGTGACACAGACCACAGTTAACCAATGTCACGTTGCTTCACCCTCCCTTGTTCAATGAGTCTTGCTGGCAATTAAAAAAAAAGAAATCTCAGATTTCCCAGCTTATATATTCTTGTCTTCTACAGTTTTCAGGGTAGACTGAGGCAGTGTGGGCTATCACAATGAGGAATATTATTAAACACATCACAGACACTGAGGTCCAATGGTCAGATTCGCGTCTTGGATTTGACTACTCATGAGCAGAGCTTGCTTGGGCAAATTGTTTCAATCCTCTGTGCCTATTATCCTCATGTAAAATGAGGATAATAACAGAAGCTAACACAGGACTGTTGCACTACATGTTATAATCCATATAAAGTTCTTAGAATAGTGAGTATTCCATAAATTATTTTTATTTATCATGTTCATAGTAATGATAAAGCATTCAGTATAGTAATTCAATAAGATATATCTGTCTTCATTTCTGTTTAAGAATTATGAAAAAGTCTGTGACAGACCTTCAGCAAACACAAAACATGTGGTCATCTGTTCAGCAATTTAATATACAATTGAGTTTTTAAAAATTAAAGTCACATTAGGTTCTAATAAGCTTACACCCCCATACATACATACTCATGGTCACCATAGAATAACATAATATTTATTGAACATTGTGTGGACTGAATATTTGTGCCTCCCCAAAATTTATATGTTGAAACTCTTATCCTCGCCATACTGATATTTGGAGGTGGGACCTTTGGAAGGTAATTAGGGTTAGGTCAGGACCTGAGTGTGGAGTTCCCATGATGGAATAATGCCTTTATAAATAAGAGACATGGGATCTCTCTCTCTCTCTGCATAAAAGTACCAAGGCAGGGCTGTGGTATGGCACAACCAAAACGAAGGCCTTCATCAAACCCCTGTCAGGCCAGCACATTGTTTTTGGACGTCCAGACTCTAGAATGGTGAGAAGTGAATTTCTGTTGTTTAAGCCACCCAGTCCATGCTAATTAGTCATAGCAAAACAAACACTAAGTTAATCTTAGTAATTATAATTATAATCAAGTAAAAACAGATGACTAAGTCATGAGTCATAAGTGTCTGCAAAAGTGACGTTATAATGTAGATATTTTTTTCATGAGAGCCAGTAGGTGTTATAATTACCGTATTTATAAAGAATATATATATTTTTTCCCTAAGTTCACTAAAAATAGAAATTCACCAGAATGGAGCAATTTCATAAAGACTTGATGTGTAAAGTTGAACCCCACATCACTTTTGGTAAAGAAATATAAAATAGTAAGACATGATGAGAGAGCTTTCATGCCGTCAAAAGTCTATAACATCCATGTATTTAAACTTCAATATAAATAAGGGTACTATATTTTTTACACTTGTGAAAAAAGATTAACAATTTTTAAAAAGCCTAAATGAATTTAGAAATTTTCATGATTTCATTGATTTGTAAATATGTACATGACTAATTCCTAAAATCCTAAAGAAAATTAAAACTTAATTTCAAGGTCATATTTGGGTTCATTAAAAGGTGTGTGTGTCATAATTTATGTATTTCATACATATTTATTTATTGGACAATAAATAAAGAATTAATGCCTTTAAGTAATACAGCTAATGGGGATTTTTAAAAAATTTTCTGATTTTAGTAATTGGTTCCACACTCTCTTTAAAACTTACCACTATAGCATGATGTGGTTATCACCTTACACACATATATGTTTCCCAATATGTTTTAGCACTGCATTTTGATGCATTTCTGCTAAGGTTTTGATGTATGATTTGGTCTAACTATATATTGTTAAAAGATGACCTTTGGACTTGACTGTTTAGCTGACCTTGACACTAATAAGATGGGGATGAGATGTCTAATAAGTTTGTGTATAGAAAAATGATAGACGGCTTATTTGGAATTCTATAGATGCAGCACTGCCAGGCCTGCTGCGGGGTATTTTAATTTTAGAGAGAGCTTTTTTTTTTTCTTTCACTGAAAATCATTTAATTGTACACTTAAAATAGAGAGAACTTTTATTGATTATAGGGAGTGAAAATTTTAATCATTTTCACGTACTGTATTTCCTGAGGTAACAAAAATCCATTAAACATGGATTGTAAGCTTTGTTTTAAACTAGATCCTAAATTATTTCTTGATGTATAATCAACACAGGCTCTGCAAGATCAATCAGAGTTGCTAAGGCATATTAAAATAAACTTGTTTAATTTTAATTGCTGGTATGCCTGACCCTCTAGGGTGAAGCTGTTCATGAAACTTAATTACTTTTCTTCCTGATAGGAGTTTCATTTTAGGTTTGGGATTTTATTACCCTCTGGAAGGCATCTTAACTACTCTTAATATTTACTTTTAATTCTGATGTCTTTTTCTGCACAAAGGATAATTTACTAGCACCTAAAAATGTTTATTCAGTATATTTTTGTAATTTTTAAGGGGTTAAAATTTTTCCAAAAAAAATTATTGGAATTAAGAGTAAAAACCTTTATGTGAGTGTGCATGTGCATACACACACGCACACACATACACACATGCACACTCATGTTCCACGTGAATGTATCCTTACAGAATCCTGATGGTTTGCAATCATTCAAATTAGCTTTGTGACGTGTTGTTCATTATATCCATCATTTTGTCAGGGCCTTATTATTCTTGAATAAATTCCTAATTGTGACATTATTCCTAAGGGAAAATAAGTAATGTTTTATTATAATTTGATTTATGAGGAGGTTTTAGGAAATTTAGCTTTTACAGGAAAAAATAAACTGTGTCTTTCTCTAAATGGCAATATCAGGAGTTTACCACGGAGTGTGATAATGTGCGTATGACTGTGTAATACCATTCCCTGTAGCTGTCTCTAACACTCACTGCAGTTTCATTCTCAATTTATACCCACAGCACTCATTTGGCCCTTTTGCAGGGAATATGTTTTATTTTCACTTAATGTCTCCAGCACTCAGCATAATTCTTGGTAAATAGGAGGCATTAGATACATCAAGTGAATTGATGCAAGAATAAATATCATGCATATTTGGGACAGTTTAACCTGGTATGTTACAATAATTTAAAAAGGAAAAACAATTGATGGGCTCTTTTATTGAAGAGACTCAAGTAAATATCCAAATATCCAAATATACAGAAGACTAAGGATGATTTACAACAGGACAGACGGAAGATGGAAGGTGCCCAACAAGAAGGCTGTCTCAATAGCAATGGGATAGAAGAAAGGTAAGGGGTACATTCACATAAATGAAAATCCATTTTGAAGGCTGGGCGCAGTGGCTCACGCCTGTAATCCTAGCACTCTGGGAGGCCAAGACGGGTGGATTGCTCAAGGTCAGGAGTTCCAAACCAGCCTGAGCAAGAGCGAGACCCTGTCTCTACTAATAATAGAAAGAAATTAATTGGCCAACTAAATATATATAGAAAAAATTAGCCGGGCATGGTGGCACATGCCTGTAGTCCCAGCTACTTGGGAGGCTGAGGCAGAAGGATCGCTTCAGCCCAGGACTTTGAGGTTGCTGTGAGCTAGGCTGACACCATGGCACTCTAGCCCGAGCAACAAAGTGAGACTCTGTCTCAAAAAAAAAAAAAAAAAGGGCACGTTCAGCCCCCCATTTGTCTCTTTGCCCTTCTGCCTTCCACCATGTGAGGAGAACCATGTGTCACGAATCTGGCCAACAAGATATAAACAGAAATATTTGGGGTGTTTGAAAACATTTTCTTTCTTAATAAGTATGATAATAATCAGCTGGTACAGTCTTTGCCCTTAATTTTTGTCAACAGCAGACACACCAGCATTGAGTCCCTGATATGGCATCATTACTTTTTGGAACCAGCTGGCCATGTGGTAGAAGGCCAGTTACATTGGGCCTCTTTTATCTTAGATGGGACAGAGATTCATCCTGACAAATATGGACAAATATTCTGGATAGATTTTCTTTTCCTGCCCATAATACTTCTGCCAGCATCACAACCACAGACTCTCAGAATGCCTTTGTTCTTAGGAGACACATGCTGATGTATTTAGTAGTGAATATAATGATACTTGAATTTATTTTCAAATGAAAGAGACAGAGAATCAAAGTGGCAAATTGTCAACAATTAGTGAATCTAGGGGACAGGCACACGTGAGAGTTCTTTATACGATTCTTTCTATGCTTCCGGAGATTTAAAATTTCTCAAACAACTGAAGTAAATGTGCCTATGAGGTGACTCCACTCTCCCACATAAGGAGAAATAAATGTGGGAGGGCACTGACCCCCTTGGGGATGTACCCAAAGACCCCACTGGAACAGACTAGGGAATTTGCTTCTTTAAGAGAGGAAGTTTCAGGAGAAGGAATGTAAGAGTTCCTATATCCTAACTGGGGGAGGGTGAAAAGTATCTCAAGTAAGGAAGAAGGACAAACTTATCAAGGACATGGCTTTCTGATGAATGACAGGTCATTCCTGCTCTGAGGGAAGATTTCCTCATCCAGAGAGTGGGGTCAGACTCCAAAACGGGTCCTAAGGGCTAAAATCCAGGTGTTATTAGAACTAGGTTCCTTCTGTGGGGTCTAGGGGAGAATCTATTTCCTTGCCTTTTCCAGCTTCTAAAAGCTATCAGCATACACGGCCCCTCCTCCGTCTTCAAAGCACAGCATTCCAACCTCTGCTTCTGTTGTCAGATCTCCTCTCTGACCCTCCTGCTTTCCTCTCATCAGGACCCCTGTTTGGCCTTCTCAGGTAATCCAGGAGAATCTTCCCATCTCAAAAGACCCTTAATTGAAGCATACCTGCAAAGTCTCTTTTGCCATGGAAGATATATTCGCAGGTTCTCGGGATTAGGATTTGGACATTTTGAGGGGCAGGGGCATTATTCTGTCTACCACATCATCTTGTTGGCATCATTTATTTTTTATTATTTATTTATTTATTTATTTTTTTTTGAGACAGTCTCACTCTGTTGCCTGGGCTGTAGAGTGCCGTGGCATCAGCCTAGCTCACAGCAACCTCAAACTCCTGGGCTCAAGCGATCCTTCTGCCTCAGCCTCCTGAGTAGCTGGGACTACAGGCATGCGCCACGATGCCCGGCTAATTTTTTACATATATTTTTAGTTGTCCAATTAATTTCTTTCTATTTTATAGTAGACACGGGGTCTCGCTCTTACTCAGGCTGGTCTTGAACTCCTGACCTTGAGCTATCCACCCGCCTCGGCCTCCCAGAGTGCTAGGATTACAGGCGTGAGCCACCGCGCCCGGCCTTGTTGGCATCATTTGGTAGATGAATTTCTTTTTTCTCCTTTAATTTGTTCATGCAATTCATTTTATCATTAGCGTTCTTAATATTCTTCCAGTATTTAGAAAATCTTTCAACATAATTTATTGTATAAATTTTGTTATTGAAATCAGCCTTTTATTTGGAATTTTAGTATGTACAACCACAAGTGAAACTGATTAATGCTCATCTTTTGGCCTGTCTTTATTGGGTTCTATGCTAGTTAGACAAAATTCATTAGAGCATAAATTGGATATACATTAATTGAATAATCATTAATAGTCTAAAAATTAGCTAAGACTCGGCTATAACCATCTGGGTATGGTACCTTTTTAATTGCACATATTTTTAAATATCTTTAAATTTTATTATGATTATTCTGTTCAAGTTTTCTACTTCTTAGTAGAAATCTGTAATTTAAATTTTAGGGGGAAAAAAATCTACTTTCCCTCTACTGTAGTTACAGAGTTGCACATAATAGCAACGAGAAATGTTCATTTTATATTTGACAAAATTTAATAAGTAATGTTTCACAAAAAGGAAATGATGATGGCCAAAATAGAAGGGAATATAATACTCTTAAACTGAAAAGAAAAAAAGTCATTCACAATTGCATATCCCAGAATCAACTACTGTTAACAAATGTTAGTGTAACTTTACAGATACTGTTACCCAAGTGCCTATCTTTCCGTGTTTATTTATAAAAATTCTGAACACTATTACATAGTACATAGAGTTTAGTAATGCTTTTTCCAGCTAAAGTACTTCTCGAACATATTTCTGTCATTAAATATCCTGCAACTTAATCTTAAAATAATGACACATTAATGGCATCCGACTACATTCATATTCCATCGCTTCCACCCCGGACCCAGCGTTATGCCTCTTTGACCTCCTCCAGTCCCTTGTTCCTTATCCTGAGCCCAAGGTGGTGTCACCACGTTCCCGCCTGCAGATGGCACCTCCCAGCGGATCCCTGTACTGACGGGGACATGAATTCCCCGCCCAAACTTGGCCTCCCGGCTTGATTGGGATTGCGGCGCTCGGGGCTGAAGTGCGTGACGTGGCAGGGATGGCGGGAACTCTGAACGGCCTGCTCCTTTGCTCTTAACTGCAGCTCTTAGCGGTCCCGGGCACGCTCCCGCTCGGACGCCGCAGCGGGTTCGCTTCGCGGACTCGGGAAGTCCCGGCCGCGGCCCGCCCCGCCCCCCGTTTGGCTGCATTTCCCAGAAACCCCCACGGCCCACCAGCTTTTTTTTTCCAGGCGCTCTCTCGGCCGGTCGGTCGGCCGGGGCCGTGGGGGAGGCCGAGGCGCGGCCGGGCGGGGCTGCACCGGACTTCCCCAGGGAAGGCTTGGGACCGGACTCGACTCGGCGGGAAGGACGGCCGTGCCGGCCCGGGCCTGGGCGGTTCCCCCCGACCCCGGGACTGCGTTTCCCAGGGGGTTTAAGCAGTTGTCCGGCCTGAGGTGAGTTGGCGCGAGTCGGGACGCGGAGGATCGGGACGTGGCGGGCGGGCGGGCCGGCTCCCCGGTTAGGGCCGAGCGCGGCCAGACCCGAGGGCACGGGCCCTTGAAGAAGCGGGCGGCGAGGCGTCCCGGCGCGGGGCTGGGGTTTATGTGGAGTTTAAATGCAGGCGGCTCCCGGGCGCGTCGGGCTGCGTGCTAAAGGACGTCGGAGCCGCGCGACCGGGAAGGCGGAGTGTCGGGCTGTGCGGTCGGGATGGGAGGGGGAGGATCCGGGTCGCTGGTCCCCGCTCCAGCGGGGGCGGCATCGGGGCGGTGAGCCGGCGCGGGTCGGGGTGGTTGAGCCCGGCGCGGGAGCGGGCTGCGGGCGTGCGAAGGTCCAGGGTACTGCGGCTGCGTGCCTCCTTGCAAGGACAGAAGTCGGCGCGATACTCCCGGGACGTGGATGTGGGCCCGGCGCCGGGTGTTCGGCGACCAGTGCCTGCGGGGCTGTGGTGGGTTCCCTAGCTGAGCGGGACTCGCTGTGGCTGTGTGTGTGCGCGTGTGTATGTGAGAGAGAGAAGAAAAGAGTCCCCCGTGTGGGAGAGCCCCCGTCGTACATTTTTCTGGGCGGGATCTGCCGGTCGCCGGGTCCTGGGCATCTAGCTAAGACCCCAGCTGCGTTGCGAGCCTTTGCAGCTCCCGTTGCACTTTCAAGCCCAGCAGCCGGAATGCGCACAGCCGCCTCCACTGAGTCTCCAGGGCCTTGAATGGTGTTTCCCGGAGGGGGGGCTGGGGGCTGTCTGTGGTGTGTGTTAGGGGGTGGCGGTGGATCTAGAGTTTGTTTGCTAATTCCACTTCTCTGTTTTTTTCACTCTGTACCATTCGGGGATCTATTCCTATAGAGACGCCCCCAGCCTAAAGGACAGGAGTGTGGGGACCCTGACAAGTGGGTCTACTTTGGCTGTGCCTTGGAGCCACAGACTTGGGCTCAGCATAAGATGCTGGGCCTGAAAGTTCCCCAAGTCAGGCTCTTAAAGAAGGAAGAAGGCTACATAAAATCTGGGGGTCTCTCCCAGGACTCCTGTTTGGGTTCCTAAGGTCGCCTGCTTTTCTTTGACGATGGGAGAGGATAATGGGGTTGCAGGCTTCTTTGGCCTCCCTCTTAGTGCCCGGGGTGGGGCAGGGATTTGTTCTGATTTGGCCTCCTCTGGGATTTAGAAAGGGATTGTTGTCTTATGGTCTTAAGGTTTGTTAACCCTTTTCCACCTTTTTCTTTCTCTAAGAACCCAGAAGAGGAGAGAAGAATTGCTGTACCTCTAAAGTCATGGCAGTAAGTTGCATTTGCCACTTTATTCTTGGACAGAACTTGGTTTTCAGGACACTATCTTTTTTCAGGAATCCACCCAAAAGGTTTACATTCGTGATTTGGAGAAAGGGGAAGAGGAGGAAACTGCATGTATGAAGCAGTTGTCCAAAACTAGCCCCACGGCTGTCTGTTTTACGTACATTGTCTCATCTGATCCAGAATTTCCACTTTGGATTTTGTTCATTCTCAGAACATTCTTGACAGTGAACATGCTTCAGTGATTTTGGCAGGGAAGTGGAAGAGCAGAATAACGTTCTTCAGACTCACTAATTTCTTTGTTGTCCCCTCACATGCAGCAGCCTGTGTCACATGCAGCAGCCTTTTTGCTTGCAAATTTCTGTCTTTTTAAAACTGCTTTTATTAAATATTGAATAACAGACAGATATAAGGTATAAAGAATGACTAAACACTATGTTTAAGAACTAGAGTGTTAATTATTGTTAGAAACCCCATGTATGCTGTGATCATCCCAATCCGGTCACCTTCTTTAATCTTCAGAGGTAACTATTATTCTGAATTTTGTGTTTTGCATTCACTTGCTTTTCTTTTCAGTTTTAAGCATATGTTTTTATTTTCTTTTTTAAATTTGACATAAGGAAATCATATTAGGATTCTCCTGCAACTTCATTGCTAGTCTCTCAGTGTATGTTGAGGAGATTCATTCATATTGTGAACTTGTCCTGCTGTATACCCATCCATTGTATGAATATATATTTTTTATTGATACTGCATACATTACTTTGAACATTCTTAAACTTTTGTTATCATGTGCAAGAATTTCTCTAAGTATGCAACTGGAAATGGAATTGCTGGAACACGGGGTATGTGCATTTTCAACCTTGGCACTGCCTAATTGTTTTCTAAAGTGTTTATACCCATTTACAATTCCTGTTACTTCACTTCCTCACCAACACTTGGTATTGTTAAACTTTTAAATTTTTACCCACTTGGTGATTATGAATTGATACATTGTTTTGATTTCAAATTTGCATATTTTGGTGCTAAATGAGGTTAAGCCACCTTTCGTACCTATTGGCATTCATGCTTTCTAAACTTCACTGAAATACCTCTTATGTAATTTTCTAATTTTTCTGTTGATTTTTGTATTTCCAGGTTTTTTTTTTTTTTTTTTTGAGACAGAGTCTTACTCTGTTGCCCGGGCTAGAGTGCCGTGGTGTCAGCCTAGCTCACAGCAACCTCAAACTCCTGGGCTCAAGCGATCCCTCTGCCTCAGCCTCCTGAGTAGCTGGGTTATGTTATGCGCCACCATGCCTGGCTAATTTTTTCTATATATTTTTAGTTGTCCAATTAATTTCTTTCTATTTTTAGTAGAGATGGGGTCTCGCTCTTGCTCAGGCTGGTTTTGAACTCCTGACCTTGAGCAATCCACCCGCCTCGGCCTCCCAGAGTGCTAGGATTACAGGCGTGAGCCAC
>CAUYRT010011859.1:0-17690 GCA_963574885.1 Lepilemur ruficaudatus | reverse complement strand
GACAGAGTCTCACTCTGTTGCCTGGGCTAGAGTGCCGTGGCATCAGCCTAGCTCACAGCAACCTCAAACTCCTGGGCTCAAGCCATCCTTCTGCCTCAGGCTCCCGAGTAGCTGGGACTACAGGCATGTGCCACCATGCCCAGCTAATTTTTCCTATATATTTTTAGTTGGCCAATTAATTTTTTTCTATTTTTAGTAGAGATGGGGTCTCGCTCTTGCTCAGGCTGGTTTCGAACTCCTGACCTTGAGCGATCCGCCCGGCTCAGCCTCCCTGAGTGCTAGGATTACAGGTGTGAGCCACTGCGCCCGGCCTCCTTCTATCCCTTTTCATAAGCATCTTTTGTTTAAACATTGTCTACGTTAAAATGTTATCTTACACTCTTTTCATTTATTATATCATAAGCATTTTCCCATGTGATCTAGTATTCATAGCCATCATCCTTTACAGCTATATTATGTCCCATTAAGTGAATGTATTATACTAACTAGTCTCCTATTATTTGGTATTCAGGTTTCTCCCTGTAGTATTATGCTTGGTTGAAAAGTATGTTGGTGCAAGACAGCTGGTGAGAACTTAGAGCCTTTCCTTGTTGCTGGCTGGCTATTTGGCACAGCTATTGGTTTGGTCTGAAGTTCTGTTGGTCAACGTCCCTGAAGAACATGTAGATTTGCTATGTTTATTTTGGCTTTTTTCTTCTTTTTTTAAAAGAAATTAAAAAATTTCTCGACCTTTGAGGGAGCTTTTGTTAACTATTAGTGTTATGAGGCAGCACAATACTTATGTTCTAAAATTTAGGGACAACTTTTAGCTGTGTTTAAGTAAAACCAGATTGTTATTACTTTGATTTCAAAAAGGAAAGGAATTTGTTGCTCTGAAAAAGTGGTTGGGAAAACATGTAAACAATAAGCATTGTCTGTAAAGGTCAGGACAGGGATCAGGAGAATGAAAGCAAAATGAATTTAGAGTTTTGACAATTCCTTCCTTTTTCTTTCCTAAATCTGTCATTTTCAACCCTGGATGCACATTAGAATCACATGAGGATGCTTTTAGAAAAATACTGACCCACAGGCCCTGTGCTCACAGGTTTTGATTTAATTCATCTGTGCTGGAGCCCGGGCACGTGCACCCAGAGTAAGGATCCACTGGCCTAAAAGGCTGTGTACAAACAACATGGAAAAATATTGAGCCTCACTGGCCATGAAACAAATTCAAAATAAAGTGATAATTAAGTAATTTCTGACAATAAGTACACATAAAAAGAATATGTTGAGCAAAAGAAGTCAAACATAAAAGGTAACATGCAGTATGATTTCATTTAGATGAAATTCTAGGAGAGGCAGAAGTCAGAAAAGTGGCTGCTTAGAAGGAGGTGGGAGATGCAAGAGGGTGGAACAGTCAGGAGAGGACTTGAAAGGATAATGGAAATGTTCTGCATCCTGATTGGGGTGGTGGTGATGTGGGCACATACATTTGTCAAAACTCATCCACTTACACATTAAAAAAATCTTTGCAGGCTGGGCGCGGTGGCTCACGCCTGTAATCCTAGCACTCTGGGAGGCCGAGGCGGGTGGATCGCTCAAGGTCAGGTGTTCGAAACCAACCTGAGCAAGAGCGAGACCTCGTCTCTACTAAAAATAGGAAGAACTTAATTGGCCAACTAAAAATATACACAAAAAATTAGCCAGGCATGGTGGCACATGCCTGTAATCCCAGCTACTCGGGAGGCTGAGGCAGGAGTATCGCTTGAGCCCAGGAGTGTGAGGTTGCTGTGAGCTAGGCTGACGCCATGGCACTCTAGCCGGGACAACAGAGTGAGACTCTATCTCAAAAAAAAAAAAAATTGCAATGTGGTTTCATTATTTGTGAAATGAAAAAAATAATTTAACTGGCTAAAGACCAAATTTCATTTTACCATTGGACAATGTATATTTACCTGAGAAATATATGTGTATGTGTGTGTGTATATATATAGAGAGAGAATAAAAATAGTATACATGTAATAGATATCATATACAATAAATATATATCATAAAAACCATTACATATAGCATATATTTTATATGTAATACACATATTAGTAATATTCACTCTCAATTCATCTGGCAAGCATTGTGGCACTTTTTTATTTTTTAAATTTTTTATATTTTTACAGATGGGGTCACCCAGGCTGGAGTACAGTGGCATGATTATAACTCACTGCAACCTCCAACTCCCAGACTCAAGCGATCTGTCTGCCTCAGCCTCCCGAGTAGCTGGGATACAGGTGGGTACCACCACTCCTGGCTAGTTTTTAATCTTTTGTAGAGACAGAGTCTTGCTATGTTGTCCAGGCTGGTCTCAAACTCTGGGGTTCAAGCAATCCCACCTGCCTCAGCCTCCCAAAGTGCTAGGATTACAGGCGTGAGCCACCATGACTGCCTGGCCCTTTTATATACTATAGATATAGCACTTTATTCTCTCCCTTTCCTCTAATAGCAAGATATAACATGGAAAGAACACTGTATAAGTTACCAGAGGACTGAGTTCTAGTCTTAGATTTTTAGCAGCAGGAACTGAACCATTCACACTCCCTTAACTGTGGTTTCTACATTTCTCAATGATATGACGATCAAAGCAAGATAAGGAATACCAACGACTCTGAAAAATGCTCTTTGCTATAAAGCAGTTAAAATGGTTTTTAAATCACTAATACCACCAACACAGTAGGTGAGTAAGAACATAAAAGAAAAAGAAACTTCAGGAATAGTGCAGAAGATTACAGAGCGAGGAGCAGAGAGGTGGGCCATGGAGAAAGAACAATCAATAAATAAATGCAATAATCGTACTTACTATGTGCCAGACACTGTCCTAAGTCAGTGTTTTACATACATTCACTCATTTAATTCTCACAGCTTTATGAGATAAGTACTGATATTTTGCCCATTTTAAAGATGAGGGATCTTAGGTGTAGAGAAGCTATATAATCTCTTCTTCTTGAGGACCTACGATATACCATGGACTGTGGGTAAAAAATGAGTATGACCATGGCTCCGGCCAAGCATGGTGGCTCACGACTGTAATCCTAGCACTCTGGGAGGCCAAGGCGAGACGATTGCTTGAGCTCAGGAGTTCAACACAAGCCAGAGCAAGAGTGACACCACCATCTCTACTAAACATAGAAAAATTAGCCAGTCATCGTGGTGCGTGCCTGTAGTCCCAGCTACTCGGGAGGCTGAGGCAGGAGGGTCACTTGAGCTCAGGAGTTTGACGTTGCTGTGAGCTAGGCTGATGCTACAGCACTCTAGCCTGGGCAACAATATGAGACTCTGTCTCAAAAAAAAGGCCAGGCGCGGTGGCTCACGCCTGTAATCCTAGCAGTCTGGGAGGCCGAGGCGGGAGGATCGCTCAAGGTCAGGAGTTTGAAACCAGCCTGAGCAAGAGTGAGACCTCGTCTCTACTAAAAATAGAAACAAATTAATCAGCCAACTAAAAAAAAATGTATAAAAAAAATTAGCCGGGCATGGTGGCGCATGCCTGTAGTCCCAGCTACTTGGGAGGCTGAGGCAGGAGGATCGCTTGAGCCCAGGAGTGTGAGGTTGCTATGAGCTAGGCTGACACCACGGCACTGTAGCCCAGGCAACACAGTGAGACTCTGTCTCAAAAAAAAAAAAAAAGACCATGGCCTGTGCCCTTAAAGGCCAGCAGTCTGGTGAAGACGGGTACTCAATCACATTGCTTCAAAACAATGTGGCAAGTTCTGAAATAAGTACAGAGGGAAATGTATAAAGAGCTACTAGGACACAATGAATGAGCACCTCACCCAGCCCAGGCTGGAAGTGTGGAGAAAGGCTTATTAAATGGGGAGAGGGTGATCCAGACTGAGAAAAGTATGTGAGGGGAAAGCCTGAAGGTGAGTGAGAAGAGTATATTTGGGGAAAACCAAGTTAGATGACACAAAAGCTCAGTACATGGTAATTCCTTTCTCTCTTGAGAAGAAATTGGGCCCCACATCTCGCTCAGAAAAGCCCTATGGATAGAACGTCCAAAAACAGGAAGATGATGATGGCCCTCTTGAAAGGTTGCTTCAGTGGGCACCCAACTATTTAGCCCTGGAGCTGGCTCAGCAAGAAATAACTACTGTACTAGTTTTCTTTCAAAGGGAACTTGTTTTTCTTTACCTCACATGTACATCAAGCTGCTTCAAAAATTGCCCATATTCTTCATGTAGAGCTTCCTTTTCTTGCTGTAACCCAGACAACTTCTCTGACAATTCCTTATTGTTCTGGACATACTGAAAAACATTTAAAAATAATGAGAATACTCTGTGTTGGCAAAGGTATGATGTTAGGAAATGTAAACTGGCAAAGCCTTTCTGCTGAAAAAGGCTTCTGACTGTAATCACTCCAGCTTCTGAGATCACAGTAGCTTCATGGGATTCCTGTACTTAAACAGATTTCCTGAAAGCCAGCAGCTATGTTTCTTTACTTTTGTTCCCCAGGTTTTCCTAATAATTTTGTAAACATTAAATTCCCTGTATTAAAAATCTTCCAGCTTGAAGTACATAAAGAGAAAGCTGTCTCCTGGCTTAAACCTGACAAAGTGTTAGAAGTGGCTGCAGTGAATAGAAACTCAAAGTTGGGGATTCTGGATTGGTTATCTGACCTGGTGAGATGGGAAGGTGGTACCTGTCACGAGTACTAGCAATCCGTGTCAAAAGAGTTGATTAAATCATCACGGATAGTTGCTGCAAATGAAGTGCTTTGGAAGACCACCCGACTGGTACACAGAATATTACAGTGAGGACTACGAGGATTGGGAAGTGGGATGGCCACATCTACCACATTGATGAGCTTAGGAGAAAATGTCCAACTTGGGGATTTAATTACTGGAACAAGGCACAGAGAACCGGAGAGCTTCTGTGAGTGCCCTAAAAGAACTCTTGTAGCCAGAAGGCCAATGTATCCAAAAACCAAATCCCAAATATAATCAAGTGGATTGCAGAATTACAGCACTAAGTGATTTCATAGTCTTGCCAGGTCTCCCATGTGAAAAATAGTGCTTTGAGAATGCATGGAACCCTGAGAGTTGGGAATGAAGACATCTGAGGGCCTGCAATGACGCTGAGCTCCCTGGACCTCTGAATTTGACCGCACCTCTCTTGCCAGCATAAGCAGTCCTTCCTCTGCTGTCTAAGGAGAGGAAGCGTGAGGATTCTGCATTGCTTCCAACTGAGGCAGTTACCCTGTAAGGGGAAGCCTATTGTCCTCAAGACCCAACTCTCTACTACCACTTCTCATTGCCTCCAATCCTGTAACCCCAGTTGGATCCACCTCAGGGAGAGGGGGGTTGAGTGTAGGGACTGACCTAGGGACTGTCACATTGAAAGAATGGCAAGATTTTGCCAACTTAAATTGGCAGAATCCCTAGAAATATATGTAGGAATCCATTTGTAGGGAATTATACTTGGGACGAAAGAATATACAGTTGACCCTTGAACAACATGGGGGTTAGGGGTGCTGCCCCCCCGCCATGCAGTTGAAAATCTGCATATAACTTTTGACTCTCCATAAATGTAACTACTAATAGCTTACTGTGGACTGGAAGCCTTACCAATAATATAAACAGTCTATTAACACATAGTTTGTATGTTATATGTATTATATACTGTATTCTAACAGTAAAGGTAGAGAAAAAATTCAGAAAATCATAAGGAAAAGAAAATATAGGCCAGGCGCAGTGGCTCACGCCTGTAATCCTAGGACTCTGGGAGGCCGAGGCGGGCGGATAGTTTGAGCTCAGGAGTTCGAGACCAGCCTGAGCAAGACTGAGACCCCGTCTCTACCAAAAATAGAAAAAATTAGCCGGTCAAGTGCCTGTAGTCCCAGCTACTCGGGAGGCTGAGGCAGAGGGATCGCTTGAGCCTGGGAGTTTGAGGTTGCTGTGAGCTAGGCTGACGCCATGGCACTCTAGCCCGGGGCAACAGAGTGAGACTCTGTCTCAAAAACCGAAAAGAAAAGAAGAGAAAATATATTTACTGTTCATTAAGTGGAAATGGATCATCATAAAAGTCTTCATCCTCATCATCTTCACGTTGAGTAGGTTGAGGAAAAGGAGGAAGAGGAGGGGTTGGTCTTGCTGTCTCAGGGATGGCAGAGTCAGAAGAAGTGGAGGAGGTGGAAGGGGAGGCAGAAGAGGCAGGCACACTTGGTTTAACTTACGAAAACACATTGTAATTCTGCCAGACTTTTTTGCTTTTTCATTTCTCTAAAAATGTTTCTATACAGTACCAATCCTTTCATTGTTTGCTGTAGTGTCAGGGCCCATATCACATAGAAGGGTCCATGTTGTAAAAGAAGTTAAAAGCAGTCTTGAATAATAAGAACCTTTCCACCAGATTGTCTAATGTCAACCTGTTTTCTTTTCTCTTTCTTTTTTTTTTTTTTTTGAGACAGAGTCTCACTCTGTTGCCCCGGCTAGAGTGCCGTGGTTCAACCTGTTTTCTTGCACTGCTTCTTCTGTATTTTCTTCCTCATCACCTGGCACTGGTTTGGGAGCACTCATCCCCATCAAGTCTTCTCCGGCTAATTCCTCAGGTGTGGGTCCATTAGCTCTTAAATTTCTCTAAGATCTTTATCTTGAATCTCTTCCCCACCCCCCCATCATTTTTGCTCTATCCACAATCTCTATCATGATTTCCTTGATTGATTCTGTCACAAATCCTGTGAAGTCATGCACAATATCTGGACACAGTTCTCTCCAGTAGGAATTTATTGTTTCAGGCTTGATGGCTTTCATGGCTTTTTCTATAACAATGATGGCACCTTCAATGGTGTAATCCTTCCCGACTTTCAGAATGTTCTATCAGTGTTCTCTCCAATATTGTTAACAATTCTCTCCACAGAGTGTCATGTGTAATGAGCCTTAAATGTCCTATTCACCCCCTGACCTAGAGGCTGAATTAGAGACATTGTGTTTGGGGCAAGTAGACACTTCAGTGCCTTTGGTGTTGAACTCATGGGGTTCTGGGTGGCCAGGGGCATTGTACGATATCCAAAGAACTTTAAAAGGCAGTCTCTCACTGGCAAGGTACTTGTTGACTTCAGGGACAATAGAGCCAATCCAGAAAAAGGGTTCTCGTTGGCTAGGCCTTCTTCTTGTACAACCAAAAGACTGGCAGTTGGTATTTATCTTTTCCCTTCAAGGCTCGGGGGTTAGTAGCTTTATATTAGATAAGGGCAGTCCTGATCACAAATCCACTGCATTTGCACAAAACAATAGAGCTCCTGCCTTAAATCCTGGTGCTCACTCCTCTTCCTTACTAATAAATGTCCTTTGTGGCATTTTTTCCAGAATAGGGTACTTTTGTCTGCATTCAAAACCTGCTCAGGCAGATATCCTTTCTCCTTCAATGATTTTCTTAATAGCATCTGAGAACTCTTCTGCCACCTCTTGGTCAGCAGAAACTGCTTCTCCTGTTATCTTGACATTTTTTAAGCCAAGCTTTTTCTAAAATTATCAAACCATCCTTTGCTGGTATGAAATTCTTCAGCTTTAGATTCTTCACCTTTCTTTTGCTTTAAGTTGTCATATAATAACTTCTTTTTCTTGAACCATATTAGAGTCTGTAGGTTTGCCTTTCTTATAGCAATCCTGAACAGATATAAAAGCTGCATTTTCTTCTTCTTTTTTTTTTTTTTGAGACAGAGTCTCACTGTGTTGCCCGGGCTAGAGTGCCGCGGCATCAGCCTAGCTCATAGCAACCTCAAACTCCTGGGCTCAAGTGATCCTCCTGCCTCAGCCTCCCGAGTAGCTGGGACTACAGGCATGCGCCACCATGCCCGGCTAATTTTTTTCTATATATTTTAGTTGGCCAATTAATTTCTTTCTATTTTTAGTAGAGACGGGGTCTCACTCTTGCTCAGGCTGGTCTCAAACTCCTGAACTCAAATGATCCTCCCACCTTGGCCTCCCAAAATGCTAGGATTACAGGCGTAAGCCACCGTGCCCGGCCTTGCATTTTCAATATGAGATAATAAAAAGGTATTTCACAGAATGTGCAAGGTTTCTGTGACAAATGGCATAGCTACAGTTATGGCTTCATGAATTTCCTTTTCTTTTTTTATAATGGTCCTAACGCTGGATTCATTTATCTTGAAATGGTATGCAACCACAGCTGCAGACCTCATCTATGGTACATATAAAGCAATTCAAGTTTTTCTTGTAATGTCATAATTTTTCTTTGCTTATTGGGAGCAATTCCAGCATCACTAATGGCACTTGTATGGGTCTCTTGGTGTTATTCTACGTTTATGGTATTGCACTAAACATGATGAAAAATACTTGAGAAACATGACAGATCATTTTTTACTTCAATATGCAATTTACTGGAGCAATGAACTGTTCATGTGGAGATGATTAGCATCACATAATGTTTTAAGTGGATACTTGCAACACTTGAGCTCACTGCTATAGCAACAGGTGGTGGCTACGAAATTATTATAGTACAGTATGTACTACAGTTACCATGCAGTTACTATTTAATACTGTATCTTTACTTTTGCAGTATTAAATGTAATTTCTCTCGACTGCAGATGGGGCCATGTACATCTGTGTTTTATATTTTGATAAATGTTAACTTTTTATAATAGATTTGTGTATATTTTATGTTAGTAAGTGATAAAATAGACTGGTATCTACATATATTTCGTGCATTCATGACATAAGTTTTTCTTAACTTTTTTGATATTTCTAGGCTACATGGTTCATCTGTTTTTTCAACTTATGGAAAATCTGCAGAAAATTTTCCAATATATTAATATTTATTGAAAAACATTTGCATATAAGTGGGCTCATGCCATTCAAATGTGTTGTTCAAGGGTCAACTGTAATGTTGAATAAGCCAAATTTATTGATATGAATTCACTTATCAGAAATTCAGGATTTAATGTTTAGAACATCTAAGAGTGACTTTGCTTGTTGGTTGACTGAAACTTGGACCCAACAGTGACCTATATTTAATGGCGTTAAAGTGCCATACTTCTTTAGCATAAGGGAGAAGGAGGAATCCAAAGCTTATGTAGGTAGAAAATTTGGAGTGGATTTGTCATGGGTTACCTGTTCACCAACATTATAACCACGGAAATCCAAAAGATACTCTGTTCACCAAGGCTTTACTGAATGCACTGGTGAGAAAGCACCAGATTCCTTGAAATGCTCTATAATGCTGAGCATGATGGTGGGAGGTGCCTGATTTTACTGCAGATGATGGTACTACAGAGTGTCAGAGGTCAAGTGGCAGTGCTTAACCCCCAGACGCAGGGTGGTCATTGTTACTGTTATTGGCAGTAGGGCCAGATACAGAATCAAAGGATTTGACTCACAACAACCTGGTTGTAGTTAACTGATCACAATGATTGTAGAACTAAAATAGATGGGCAACTAATTAAAGCCTTCCTTGAGTTACATTTTTAAATAAATAAATAAAACCCTTGGGTCTGGTGAACAGAGGTCCAATTTAAATGACAAGAATGGAAAGTAATGGCTCTTCTTGCTCAATCCCTAGACCTGAGCCAATTCATAGACACAGAGGGGAATGTTGGGAATGTTGAGGGTTTTTTTTCCAGAAAAAACCCTGTGATACTGTCACAGTATGTGATTATTCTCCCAAACCTTCCCCAAAGAGACCTGTGGCCTTTTATCAAGGTCACTGGGCATTGGAGAAAGGGAATTATATAGACTTTTGGGGGATTATAGTACAGTGATTCTGAGTCAACATTAACACTATGGAACACAAGACAACATTGAGCTTCACAATTCAGAGTGGGAGGCTTAAGGAAACAGCTGAAAATGGAGTTTGAAATCACAGTGTCTTAGAGTGTGTCTGTAGTGATTTGAAGGCTCAGTGTATGTTTTACAGCGGGCCTAGTGGGTTTCTGAATCTCCCCAGTGGTTATTTCCCTAATTCTTGAATGTACAGTCAGAAGAGACGATCTGGAATAGCAGATTCTCCACCTTGGCTTTCTGACTGAGGAGTGAGGGCTATTGACCGTAGAAAAGGCCAAGTGCTTGGAGTTGCCTCTTTAGATCTTGGAATCAATATAGACCATATTTGCTCCTTTTACCCACTTACCAAGTGACCTTCAAGGTTACAAATTTTTAGCGGTGCCCAAAGCAGGACACCTGCTTGCTTCCAAGTTTTCATGATTATTAATAAAGCTGCTATAAACGTCTGTATGCAGGTTTTTCAGTAGACATAAGTTTTCAACTCCTTTGGGTAAATACCAAGAAGCATGATTGCTGAATTACATGGTAAGAGTATGTTTAGTTTTATAGGAAACCACCAAACTGTCTTTCAAAGTGGCCATACCATTTTGCATTCCCTCCAACAATGAATGAAATTTCCTATTGTTTCACATCCTTGCCAGTATTTGATGTTCCGGATTTTGCTCTAACAGGTGAGCAGTGGTATTTCATTGTTGTTTTAATTTGTATTTACCTGATGACACATGATATGGAAGTTTCTCTCTATTCCTAGTTTACTAAGAGCTTTTTATCATGAATGCATGTTTGATTTTATCAAATCTTTCTTATGTATCTGCTATGGTTTGAATGATGGTGTTCCCTCCAAAATTCATGTTGAAACTCAATCCCCAAAGCAACAGTCCTAAAAGATAATAGCATTTGGGAGGTGATTAAGTCATGAGGGCTCTGCCCTTATAAATGGGAATGGCACCCTTATAAAAGGGCTCCAGGTTGAAGGGAGCACCATCTTGCCCTTTTATCTCTTCCACCATGTGAGCACACAGAGCTTCTCCCCTCAGAGGATCCAGCAACAAGGTGCCATTTTGGAAGGAGAGAGCAGCCCCCACCGGACACCAGTCCTGCTGGCATCTTAATCTTGGAATTCCCAGCCTCCAGGACTGTAAGAAATAAATTTCTGTTCTTTATAAGTCATCCAGTCTAAGGTATTTTGTTATAGCAGTAAAAACAGAGTAAGATAGCATCTATTTATAGAATCATGTGATTTTCCTTCTTTAGTCTATCAATGTGATGAATTACATAATTGATTTCCAATGTTGAACCAGCTTTGTATACCTGAGATAAATCCCACTTGATCATGGTGCCTAATTCTTTTTATAGATTGTTGAACTTGATTTGCTAATAATTTGTTGAGGATTTTTTTTTTTTTTTGAGACAGAGTCTTGCTCTGTTGCCCAGGCTAGAGTGCCGTGGCATCAGCCTAGCTCACAGCAACCTCAAACTCCTGGGCTCAAGCCATGCTGCTGCCTCAGCAGCCTCCGGAGTAGCTGGGACTACAGGTGTTCTCCACCACACTTGGCTAATTCTTCTATTTTTTGTAGAGAAGGGATCTTGCTATACATTGAGAAGAATGTATAATCTATTGCCATTGGATGAAGTAGTCCATAGATGTCCATTATAACCAGCTGATTTATGGTATTGTTGAGTTCAACTATGTCCTCCCTAATTTTCTGCCTGCTGGATCTATCTTTTTCTGGTTGAGAAGTGTTAAAATCTGCACATATAATAGTGGGTTCATCTGTTTCTTCTTGCAGTTTTATCAGTTTGGGCCTCATATATTTTGACAATCTATTGGCACATACACATTAAAGACTGCTATGTCTTCTTGGAGAATTGACTCCTTTATCATTAAATAATGTTCCTCTTTATTCCTGACAACTTTTCTTGCTCTGATGTTTGCTACGTCTGAAATTAATTTAGCTATTCCCACTTTCTTTTGATTAGTGTTAGCATGTTATATTCTTCTCCATCCATTACTTTTAATTTACATGAGTATATTTAAAGTGGGATTCTTATAGACAATATATAGTTGAGTCTTGTTCTTTTTTTATTTCAGAATATTCAGGGGTACAAATGTTTTGGTTATATGGATTGCTTTTGTACTGCTTGAGTCAAAGGTATGTGTGCCCATCACCTGGATAGTGTACATTGTACCTGTTAGGTGTGATTTCACCCATCCCCCCAACACACGATTTCTGTTGAGTGTTACTTTCATCTGTGCACGTGAGTGCTGATCGGTTAGTTCCAATTTAATAGTGAGTGCATGTGGTGTTTGTTTTTCCATTCTTTAGATATTACACTTAGGAGAACGGTCTCCAGTTCCATCCAGATTGCTGCAAAAGGTATTAATTCTTTTTTTTTTTTTTTTTTTTTTGTGGCTGAGGGGTCTTGTTCTTTTACCAACTGTGATATTCTCTTTTAATTGGTATATTTAGACCATTGATGTCTAAAGTGATTATTGACATAGTTGTATTGATACCTGCTATATTCATTACTGTTCTCTATTATTAATAGTTGTCCTTCTTTGTGTTTTTGTCTTCCATGCTTTTTCTGCCTTTTGTGGTTTTAATTGAGCATTTTATACGATCCCATTTTCTCTCCTTTCTTAGCATATCAGTTGTACTTCTTTTTACTTTTCTTTAGTGGCCCTAGAATTTGTAATACACATTTACAACTAACCCAAGTCCACTTTCAAATACTACTTCACATGTAGTGTGGGTACCTTATAAGAAAATACCTCTAATTCTTCCCTCCCATCCCTTGTATCATTGCTGTCACTCATTTTGCTTATATAGAAGCATTCCTAAGTGTATGTGTGTATATATATATAACTGTGTACATATAGCATACATAATCGAATACATTGTTGCTATTATTTTGAACAAACCTCTTAGATCAACTAAAATAAGACAGATGAAAATTTTTATTTTACCTTCATCTATTCCTTCTCTGATGCTGTTCCTTCTTTATGTGGATCCCAATTTCTGACCTGTAGTATATCCCTTCTCTACAAGGACTTCGTTTAACATTTCTTGCAAGACAGGTCTACGGCAACAAATTCCCTCAATTTTTGTTTGTCTGAGAAAGTCTTTATTTCTTCTTCCCTTTCGAAGGACAATTTCTCAAGGCACAGAATTCTAGATTGGTGATTTGTTTTCTCTCAACACTTTAAATATTTCACTCCGCCCTTCTTTTGCTTGCATGGCTTCAGAGAAGAAGTTGCATGTAATTCTTATCTTTGTTCCTCTATCAGTATGAGTTTTTTTCCCTTTGCCTTTCAGGATTTTTTCTTTCTCTTTGATCTTCTGTCATTTGAAAATTATATGCCTAGATGTAGTTTTTCTGGCACTTATCTTGCTTTGTGTTCTCTGAGCTTCCTGGATTTACGGTTTGGTGTCTGACATTAATCTCAGGAAATTCTCAACCATTATTACTTCAGATATTTATTCTGTTCCTTTCCCTATTTCTTTTCCTTCAGATATTTCCATCATGTGTCTATTATACCTTTCGTATTTGTCCCACAGTTCTTGGGGATTCTGTTTTCTTAAGTATTTTTTTCTGTTTGCTTTTCAGTTTTGGTTTAGGTTTCTACCGAGATATCCTCAAATGCAGAGACTTTCCTCAGCTGTTTGCAGTCTACTAATAAGCCCATCAAAGGCAATCGTCATTAGTGGTTTTGATCTCGAGCATTTCTATTTGATTCTCCTTAGAATTTCCATCTCTCTGCTTACACTGTCCATCTCTTCTTGCATGCTGTCTACTTCACTCCTTAGAGCCCTTTGCATATTAATCATAGTTGTTTTAAATTTCTGGTCTGATAATTTGAATATTCCTGATCTATCTGAGCCTAGTTCTAATGCTTGCTCTGTCTCTTCAGAGTTTTTTGCCTTTTAGTGTGTCTTATAATTTTTTCTTGATAGCCAGACAGATATGATGTACAGGGTAAGAGAAACTGCTATAAATAGGCCTTTAGTGACGTGGTGGTGAAGTGTATGGCGCGGATGGGCAGCATCCTATAGTCCTATGAGTAGGTACAGTCTTTTAGTGAGCCTGTGCCTCTGGACTGTGAACTTCACACATGCATATTTTTTCTCTATCCCTTCTCCCTTTTATGGGATAGGATGGCTAAAGTTGGCAATTTCTCTTTTCCTAGGTCAGTAGGCCTCTGACAAAACCTTAGCAGGTTAGGCTCTGGTCAGATAGTTTCTCCTGAGGGCAGACTTTGTTAAGAAGTTTAAAATGGTCCCTTTTCTCCTCCCCCTGCTGGAAGCAAAAGGGGATTTTTTTCTCAGATACTCACTGTAAGAACCTGGTAAGCTCCAGGAGGTATTATAAAACTCACAAACGTGTGGGAGCCTCCTAATGACTGGGTCCCCCTGGAGTTTTTATCTCTCAGACTTGCCCACACTGAGCCTTCAGCAACTCATCATTTACAGTTCAGGTTTCCCTACATGGGCAATGGGTCTCATGAAGGCTTCGCTCTGGTGAGTTGTGATTCTCTGTCATTTGTTTACAGGTCTCTCCAATTTTAAGAACAGCAGTTTGGACTGTGACCTCACTTCTCTGATGGATCTAAGGAAATCTGTTGATTTTTCATTTTGTTTGGCTTTTTACTTGTTGTTAGGATGAAGTGGCAACTTCCAAGCTTCCTGCATGCTGGACCAGAAACTAGAAGTCAGTTTCATGTGCTTTTGCTCATGAAATATCAGACAGACTAGACAATATCCAAAGCAGGGATGGCTCTCAACAATCAGGTGGAAAGGCCAGGAGCGGTGGCTCATGCCTGTAATCCTACCACTCTGGGAGGCCGAGGTGGGAGGATTGCTTAAGCTCAGGAGTTTGAGACCAGCTTGAGCAAGAGTGAGACCCCATCTCTACTAAAAATAGAAAGAAATTAGCCAAACAACTAAAAATAGAAAAAATTAGCCGGGCATGGTGGCGCATGCCTGTAGTCCCAGCTACTCGGGAAGCTGAGGCAGAAGGATAGCCTGAGCCCAGGAGTTTGAGGTTGCTGTGAGCTATGATAACATCAGTGGACTCTACTTAGGGCAACAGAGTGAGAGACTGTCTCAAAAAAAAAATAATAATAATCAGGTGGAAAAAAGCAGTATATTCTGTATATGTCAATTAGCATCTTTCTAGCACCCATTTGCTTGCTCAGTGGGCTCACAAAGTACCTGGTAGCAGGTATATATATTTTTCAAGGGGTCACTAAGGCTAATCCACTCAACTCGTCAAAAGCCAAGATTCCAAGATCAATGCCGAGCAAGCAATATGGTACCATCTCCTGGGAGGACCAGCAAGCTACCTGGTAGCAGGTTTATTGCAACAGACCCCTTCTATCATGGATGGAACAACAATTTGCCCTCGGTAGACTAGACTAGACTAGACTCATTTTAAATCTGGATTTGCTTTTTCAGTCCATAATGCTTTTGCCAGGACCACCATCTGTGGAATTACCAAATTCCTTGTTTCTTGTCATGATATACAACTCAACATTGCTTCTGACCAGGAAAATCAGTTTATCGTAAGAGAAGTGAAACAATGACTTATACATGTGACTCATTGGTCCTACCACATCCCATTAGGCAGAAAAAACTAACCTGAAAAACAGTGAAATGGCCTATGGAAGATTTAGCTCTGATGCTGGCTAGGTGACAATACCTCATAGGTTTAAGGTGCTGTCTTTTTTTTTTTTTTTTTTTAAAGACGAGGTCTCACTGATCATAGCTCACTGAAGGAAGATTACTTGAGCCCAAACTCCTGGGCTAGAGTAATCCTCCTGCTTCTGCCTCCCAAAACCCTGGGATTATAGGCATGAGCCACCATGCTTGGCCTGAGGTGCTGTCTTATAAGATGATGTATAAGCTTTTAACTGTGATTAATATATGATGTTGTTTCTCTCATAGCCAGAATACACAGAAAGGAGACAAGAGATGAAAGTGGGAGTGGCTTCTTATGTCAATACCACTAGCAAATTGTGTGTTATTGTATTACTGGTAGTTAACTTCATAATGAAGTGGCTTTTTGTTTTTAATTTTTTTTTTTTTTTAAGAAATGAAGTCTCACTTTGTCATTCAGGCTGGAGGACAATGGCTCTTCATAGGTGAGGTCATAGTGCAATGCATCCTTGAACTCATGGCTTCTAGGAATCCTCCTGCCTTAGCCTCCCAAGTAGCTGGGACTACAGGCACATGCTTAATTTTAAGTGCCCGGCTTATAATTTTTAACTTTATAGTATATCCATGTGGACTGAGCCAGAAAGTAGGAATTATTAGTAACATCACCCCAAAATGATCTTTGGGACTTTGTTCCCTTTTTATGGAAAGGGTGTGTCTTTATAAGAAACATAGTGCATTGTCTTAAGTGGAAGCGTAATCTCCTTGTGGTTTAGAAGGTTAAGCCACAAGGTAAAAGCACTTGTATGAATGCTGAGCATCCCCTGAGCTATGAAGGAAATTAGAATTATTTTACCCCTAAATACAGCATTTTGACATGCTGCACTGACTGAAGAAGCCTCAAGATCTTTCTGACTTTCCCGCCACCTGACCATTGGCACTTCCCAAAACAGTCAAAGTTTCCTTATCTGCCTGAAGATCCAGACCCACCTAAAGGAGAATTGTTCTCTTCTTCCCCCTCCCGGTAAGACCAGGAATGTGACCACACCTGAACAGACTCTTTAAGAAGATAATGTCCTGCCTCTCAGATTCATTCAAATTCCAAAAAGAACTATTTACTAGTTAATCTTCCTTCCTCATCTATTCATCTTCTCTGGTAATCCTTTGCTGCCTGTTGCTTCCTTGATTAAGTTAACAACCTTTGTTAAGGCTTATTGGTTTCATTTAGAGGGGTACTTTAGTTTAAAAAAAAGTTCAAAAGCCAGAAATATCAGCTGTTTGTCCCACTAAAATCTACTCCCATTTACCTCTACTGCTCACTCCTTCCTGCTTGCTGTCTTCAGTACCACATGGAAAACCCTAGAGGTGTAACAGAGGGAACGGCCTGAAAACGGGCAAAAAGTATTACAAGCTCTTTAAAACTTTCCCCACTGTTTTTGAAAATTAAAACCTGCATCCCTGCCCTAGGCCAGTGGTCGGGAGGGCCAAGGGACACTTCTTTTGTTCTTTGTACTGCAGGAGATGGCTCAAGGGAATTGTCCAGGGCAGAGAGAGTGTCTTGCTGGAGATGGGACAGATCAAAATGATAAACTGCAGTTAAACAGCAATAGCCTGAAGCTGGAAATCCTCCCTTTGAAAGTTCTGTAATTCACGGCCCAGGGTGTGGCTCATGCCTGTAATCCTAGCACTCTAGGAGGCCAAGGCTTGAGGATTACTTGAGCTCAGTGTAAGATATCAAGTCTGTTTCTGTTTAATTACTAACTTAGACTTCTACCTTGATATGATAGAATGCCTGCTTGTGCTAACTGCCCACTTCTGTTTTTATGCTAATTGCTTGATTGCTGTAACCCCGGGGTATCATGGGATGAAATAAAATGCTGAAGGAAGCTCCAGGAAGGATACCTGTTAGAACAGGCATGATCACATATAGAACCAATCAGGGGCAAGGTAGAATGCAATGTGACTGACCAACCACAATAGAGTTTGGGTACTGATCAGAGGGAGCAAACCAATCACTGTACTAGGTGAATGCATGATCAACGCATGGACAACTTGTTGCCGTGTGAACAGCTCTCTTAAAACCCTCCCTCCCACACCACCCGGGGTCCCTGCCCAACAAAGAGGCCACTGCGTTGGTGCTCTGGGGCTCGGACCCTAGCTCGAGCTAGTCAATAAACTCCTCTTGCCCATTGCAGCCTCGGAGTCTCTGGTCTCTCTATTCGGTGGTACTGCGAATCCCGACCTAACATCAGGAGTTCTGAGACAAAAAATAG
>CAUYRT010011858.1:0-48847 GCA_963574885.1 Lepilemur ruficaudatus | reverse complement strand
ATGAGCTAGGTGCTTTTACCAAACCCAAGTTCTGATTATGAAGACATTCTTCATAACACTGTAATTTCTTAGTGATTAGATAATCAAAATTATGCCTGGCTGTATCCCAAATGCACACTTCTTTTTTTTTTTTTTTTTTTTAGACAGAGTCTCACTCTGTTGCCCGGGCTGTTGAGTGCCGTGGCGTCAGCCTAGCTCACAGCAACCTCAAACTCCTGGGCTCAGGCGATCCTTCTGCCTCAGCCTCCCAAGTAGCTGGGACTACAGGCATGCGCCACCATGCCCGGCTCATTTTTTACATATATTTTTTAGTTGTCCAATTAATTTCTTTCTATTTGTAGTAGAGACGGGGTCTTGCTCTTGCTCAGGCTGGTCTTGAACTCCTGACCTTGGGCTATCCACCCGCCTTGGCCTCCCAGAGTGCTAGGATTACAGGCTTGAGCCACCGCGCCCGGCCGCAAATGCACACTTCTTAAATTGTTCCACATTACCTCAAAGAATGTATCTGATGGTTTCATGTTTGTCTGCGTAGGATCTTCAGTTAAGATTCTTTGAAGCAAACCAGAAGGTCCATTTAATGTTTAACTTTTGCTGTTAGGAGGTAAAAACCCACTAAATTATTGCAGTTCTAAACTTTGTATTAAGAAGAAAAAAACAAAAGCAATCAAAACAAGTAGCAACAAATAAAGGAGAGGCAGCTCTGAAATAAACACTTTACCTAGAATATTCTACCTAAGAATCTGCTTCCCCTGGCTGATGCAGCATCAGTTCACAGTATACAACAAACAGTAAATCCCACATCTCCCGTGGTGCCAATTAGTATTCAGAACAGACATTTTTAAGCCACCTAGGTATCTCTTGAGTATAGGGGAATTATCCCTTAAATACTCATGTTTCCACTTTATAGGGCTCTGAAAGAGATTTTTTTAAGCCTTAAAACAAAGCAAATCTATGTTGCTTAGAACTTCCCCTCAGCACCTCAGAATAGTAATTCCTCATTTTCTTATTTCTTAAGAACAAACAGCTTATCCAGTCATCTCCCTGACTTTTCCTGCTTCTAGAACCGAAGCACATGTGCTAATTTGGTGGTAGTCTGTAAAGCAGACTGCCAGGACTGTCAGTACTGTCCCCACCACAAACTGGAAACCCAGAAAGAATATCAGACATTCTTTGTGCTCCCACAGAATCCATCAAAGCTGGAGATGTTGAGCCCGACTCTATTCACATCTCGAATGTCTGAAAGAAATTTTCAAATGTCTGAATGAAATTGTGTTCATTCCCTCAGAGCTTAGTGTAAAACAGTATGCTCTTGAGGTGATGACAGGAGTGCAGTCACCTGAGAATGTGAGTTATAGTGTTGATACTCTGAACATTCTGTTCTGTACATCCGGAATCAAGGGCTGCATCGGAGTGCCTGGTATTTGCAGGTAGTTTGGTTTATTGTCACTGCAATTGGAAATCTTGTAAGTGTGTATACTGGCCCTAATACATATTTTATTCATACAGATGAATTCTGTTTCCTTAGAGACAAAACCTTACCCATAATATACATTCTAGTAGTCATTCTTTAAACATACATGGATCAGAATAGACTTAAGGATTTATTCTTATAGTTTGACATTTTAAGAAATTTTGTGCACATATAATCATTTATCTCAAAGCCGTTTCAGTTTCAAAGCTGTGTATGTAATGGTTGTTTTTAATTACGAATAACAGGAATTTTTTTATTTTTATTTTTTTTGTCAAATACTTGCTTTGATCATGTTGAAGTATGCTGGTTGAAATCTTTATGATTTAAAAATATCAGAGAGACAAAGAGGCATTACATAACTTTATATAGTACATAATTTTAATTGTTTTCTAGAAGCACTCATATGTGTTCAGACTAGCAATAGTAATTTTAAATATTGTACACATATCTATAATTTAATTCAACATATATTTCTGTAGCTTTTGCTTTTGCATATCCCTTGACTTTTTTTTATACAATTTAAAAACGCCATTCTTACTCTCCAGAGTTTTATAGGTTAGTGGGTGAGCCCGAGAGTTACGTGTGTAAAAATAATAAATATGATGTAACAGCAGGAAGGCTGCGACCTGCTCAAACAGTGGGGAGTTAAAAACATATGCAAACATGAGGTGATTTGAGGAAATGGAGCGTACTTGACTAAATGTCCACCTCGACCCAGTCTGGGGTCCCAGAGTCTAGCAGACACTGCCTGTGTAGAACACGTGGACCTGGTCTTGCTCCCAGCTCCCTCTGCATTCTGTTTCTATCTGGTAAGCTCACGTGTAATTACAGACTCAGGACAAAGAAGTGGTTTATTCTTCAATGGTAATTTAAAGATGATGCAAGATGGGTACTGAAACCAACAAATATCCAAAAGAGAAGCATGATATTAGCTGAATTTTTTATTTTATTGCATTTTCTTAAATCTGTGAAATCCATTTAAGTCTGAACTCAAAGGCAGCAACATCTTTTAATCTACTCTATAAAAATGACAGCAAACCAAAACGTTGATGTTAAATTAAAATAACCATTAACCATGTATACATTTCTTTAAATATATTATGCTGATAAATATAAAAGAGTAACTTTTAATTAACAGGAAAATTGTCCCATATTTTGTTATCTTCACCGGAAAAAAAAAAAAAAGAGGATCTTAGACCATTCTGTATCTGTGGATACCTTTTCTTCTGTTACATCAAAGTGCATCATGGAATAATTCTGAAAATAGGGCCACCTATTCTACTTGCTGTTGAACTTATAAAGAAACAAAAGTTCAAATTGGTCACCAATTTACTGCTCCTGGCATTTTACTTTATGAGAACATTTTTAATTAATTGCATACTTTAACTAGGGTCATATTAGAAATCTCTTCCTCTGCTTTTAATTGTTTATTTTGAAACTTGAAAATTCTTTTCAGGTTTATTCTATGTGTAATCCAGTTTAGAGTGATAAAATATTTTGAAGGTCTATTTAAATAACACAAACTGAAATGGAGGCAATCCTTTAGTGTGTCTATAGTATTGTAGGATTAAATTGAAACCCTTTAATATGATGTAAGGTCTTTTGGGTTATCTGCCCCCTTCCCCCTCCCCACTGTTGATAGGCATCCTGCACTAAGCCATATCCATGTATTGAAAATTGCCTCAAATATGCTCTGCTCTGTCTCACCTCTGTGATTTTGCACAAGGTTACTTCTGCCCAGAATGCCCTTTCTTGCATTGTCCACTTTGTGGCTTCTTTGTACAGCTTCCTCAAGAGCCCGGTCAGATGCGACTGCCCTTGGAGATCAGTTCCATCTCCAGCAGTGCTGTGCACTTCGAGCTCACCTGTGCCTGCCTTACCTCTCTATTACTGCTCACAGCGCCATTGGTGTAATCACATCACCCACGGATCTTTTTCTCTCCCTCACCTAGGAAGACTCGATTCTGTGTATTCCTAGGGTGTAACATTGTGCCTTGTCCTCAGTGTTGTGTGAATTAAAGCCAGAAGTGTATGTACCACTTTGAAAGTGAAAAATATGTTTGAGGATTGAATAGCTCTGAAATGCTTTAGTGTATGTCCATCAATGTGAAGGCATTTGAAATTGCTGGATTTCTTTGATCATGAACTATGAGCAGTAGGAATCATGTTGATTAAATCTTCTTTCTTTTTCTGCCTGTGACCATGCCTTAATTCAGGTCCTCATTGTATTTCATACAAACTATTTCAAGACCTTCATAACTATTCCCCATCATAACTATTCCCCCTCACCAGCCCCCTTTCCTGCCTTCCATCCTATATACCACTGCTATCTTCTTTCAAACCATATCTGATCACATCATTCCTGTCCTTAAACTCTGTGAGGGCATCTATTATAATACTTAGTCCAGGCTTTTCAGCCACTGTTGAGGTCTGTAGCCTGTAAGCACTGTGACATCCAGAGCATTGTCCTGTTTTGCTTACTGTTATACCTCCAGCACCTAGCACAGTGCTTGGCATAGCCTAGAAGCATGATGCACATGTGCTGAGTAACCTAGTTCACCAAATCTAAGATGGTAGTGGTCATAAAATACACCGTTATTTTATATACTACTAAGAAAAATATTTGCTAATTAAACTATGGCATGATGCTTTCTCATTCCTTGAATTTTTATTTTATTCTTATTGAAAGACCTCTTTTAGAGTTCTTCAGGAAAAGATTTTTTATCATGTATAATGTTATGCATAAATAAAAAGGAAAATATATGCAAAATAAATTAAGATAACTCTTAGCACTTCACATTTTAAGTCTAACCTTGTGAATCTCTTTCCACTTCAGAGTCACTGATATTCGTATTTTTTCCACACACTATTGATCTCCATTTCATCAGGAGTATTAGAGCCAAAGCATTTCTTGAAAGAGTTACTTTATTCCAAGCTTCTGACACCTGCTTTACAAGTTTTGATGCGCATGCATAGGGAGTGACAGTATCAAAACTGCCACCTGCCCAACTGCACGTTGATCTCAGAGGTGTTCAGTGTTAAAAAATAAATAAATAAAGTACATTGCAGAATCGATGAAATGAACTAATGTGTTTATTGGATAAATACATGCTATTATTAATCTGCTCACAATATACCCTTCCAGTCTCCCTTCCCATCACTCAATCCCACACATTCTTACCCTAAACTATGAGAGTTCGTGAACTGGGACAGATTATTTCTCAACTCTGTGTTGTTGCCTTCATTCCTATTTACTCTGGATGGCATATACATCTCTATTCTCAAACCAACGCTAGTCCTTCATGATCCAATTAAAATGCCATCTTCAAGTCTTCATTACTTCTCCAGATGGACTTGGTCTCCTCCTCTTTCTTCGCTACCCTCTGAGCATTTTGCATATACTCATGAATACTTCTTACATGTTTTGGTAATTGCATAGTCAAAGATAAGAACAAATCATATAGTACTTTTCTCTGTACCTTGCTGCTTGCACACAACTATTATTCAATAAAACTTGAATAAATATGGTTTGATATATTTTCTTCCTCCATTTGGTTATGGAGTAGTATGAGTGAGAGAACATTGTTCTAAAGCTGTTCTGGGAGGGCTTCTGATATTATTGCTTTTATATGATTGGTGCCCTTGGTCAAGCATTGGCTAACAAAGGGTTCATAATTTTGGTTTAGTCAGAATATTTAAGCTCTGCATTGATCGAGGCTGAAGTTTTATAAAACAAACAACAAAAACCCCACTAACCCAGTATATGTGTACATTTCATCAGGATTATACAATGTATTTGATAAACAATAATTTATATCTTTACAATTCTTACACTAAAATCAACCCAGAGTTCAGAACCCAAAAAAGACAACTAAAAGTAATTTTAGATCCTTCAGGAGCAAGTTTAAAGTCTTAGTTGAAATACTGTCTGTTGATGAAAACATTAGCCAAAGTCAAATGCAAGTCCTTTAAAACTGTATTCTTATTTCATTACTGTGTTAAAAATCAAGAGTCTGTGTCTGAATTCCTAATATTAGCCATAAGTCATTCTATTTATAGATGTTGACATAATTCTCAAAAAGATTCTGACGAAAGAACAGATGAGGACCCTCTAGAACAGTGATACTGAAAGTATTGTCTGGTCTAACTTACATCAGTCACCTGGGATACTGGACAAAAATACAGCTGCCTGAGGTCGTACCCACAGCTTCTGACTCCTCTGACTGGGTTCTGGGTAATATGTATAAGTTTGAGAATTCATGTTTTTAGATTATGATACATTGAATCTGATACCACAAAAGATATTTTTAGTATTTTCCTGATAGATTAATTCCCAAATTCCAATATGGCCTTTTCTTCTGGGCTATAAAAGTTAGTACAGTTTAGTCATATATATATAAAAAAAATGAACATTTTAAAAAGTAATTCAAAAACTTTAAAAAGTGCTTTCTATAACATTTCCATGACTAGTTTTTCATTATTAAATGCTGTAAACTTAATGAGATTTCACTTCAATCTTTACAGGGAGTTAATTATTCTTACTTTGAATACAGATAGAAGAAAGAACTAAAAAAAGAACATTTTGTATTATATGCTTTCCAGAGGAAATGATTTATGGTATAGAATTAAATAACGAACTTTTAAAGAGAATTCTGAGTCACTGCAAGCACTCAGAGAGATGTGAGTCATCACAGGTCACCCAGAGGATGAAGTTATAGATGGGAATAGAATGCAGATATTATCTTTCCCTGCCATACCCACTTGCTGACTTCCTCTGACAATTTAAATTCATTCATTGAATCATACGACCATATATATTATAGTGTGGTTGTTTCCTGAACAGCTTTTTATTAAGGATTTTTTGGCTTCTTATAGTGTATTCAGCAGAAGCAGAATAAGCATTATTTACTTTTTAAAAATTGTTGTGTTATTTATGAAGTAAAAAGGAAACTTGAAAAAAATGATCAAATAATTGAATTTGATATATCTAGCACCGTTGTCTTGTTTTGTTTTCATTGATAAAACAATTATGTTGGAAATTATTTAATGGTATCAATGTAGTTTGAAGGAAAAAGACAAATTGGATCTATCTTGATGAGCTGTTAAAGGTTTTTTGCCTCTACACCATGAATTCACCTATAGTTTCCCCTCAAAGCTTGTATAGACTCTAGAACATCCATATGTGATAAACAACATGGCAATAAATTGGCAGCTCTTTGATTACCTCTTGAGCCCTGTTAATCCCTCTGCCCATTCTTTCAATTGTTCGTGAAAGTGGACATTGAGTCTATGCCAACCAAGGGATGAGAGAAGGAGAGAAACTCAGGTATCCAGGAAACCAGATAAATGTGTGTATACATGTGCGTTTTCTTCCTGTACATTGCAATTGTATTTATTTCACATAAAAATACATCATCAAATTGACCTCTAATTAAGTGGCTAAGACACCAGAGTGGCATTATTTTTAGACAATTTTTATCAAAATTTTAGTCTTTGCCCACTTTTGTTTGGTTTTTTTTGTTTGTTTTGTTTTTGTTTTTTCTTTGGATTTTTGGTTTTTTTGAGACAGGATCTTAATCTGTTGCCCTGGCTAGAGTGCCATAGTGTCATCATAGCTCGCTGCAATCTCAAACTCCTGGGCTGAAGAGATCCTCCTGCCTCAGCCTCCTGAGTAGCTGGGACTACAAGCACACACCACTACATCTGGCTAATTCTTTTGTTTTGTTTTGTTTTGTTTTGTTTTGTTTTTTTGTAAAGACAGGATCTCACTATGTTGCTCTGGCTACTTCTGAACTTTTTTTTTTTTTTTTTTTTTTTTTGAGACAGGGTTGCTCTGTTGCCCAGGCTGGAGTTCTGGAGTTCAGTGGCCCAATCATAGCTCACTACAACCTCAAACTCTCAAATTCCTGGGCTCAAGTGATTCTCCTGCCTCAGCCTCCCGATATTAATAGCTGGGACTACAGGCACGTGCCACCATGCCTGGCTAATTTTTCTATTTTTTGTAGAGAAGGAGGCTCACTCTTGCTCAGGCTGGATCCAAACTCCTGACCTCAAGCAATCGTCCTGTCTTGGCTTCCCAAAGTGCTAGGATTACAGACATGAGCCACTGCGCCCAGCCATATTTCTCCACTTCTTAAGTGAGAATTTACTCATTTAATATCTACTTATCTATTAAAGACTTTTGCTAAATACCTCTCAGGTGCCAGTCACTGTGCTATGCACTGGGATTTTCTGGTGAGCAAAATAATTACTTCCTTCTAATTGCCTGGCTCTGGCACATGTTAGACATAATCTTATCTCTTCCCATCCCCATCAATAATAAGCTATTTTCTGTTCTATATAGGAGCCTTTTACTGGGGGGAAGGTGGGCCCAAATCTTGAAAAGCCCAGGACATAGCATATCTGCTGCGCATTTCAGTTCATATGTCTCATGACATAGCCTCATTTATAAATTTCAGGTGTTCCCTATTGTATCACTTGCCCCAGTGTGTACTTCTTTACTGATTTAATAAAAGACACTCCTTGTGATATACTAAAGGCTGGCAGGAAGGTGACCTCATGGTTACTTATTATTCACAGGTGTCACAAGCCAACATGTGTGACAATCAAGGGAATGTGGAGCGTTCATAGGTGTCTCTTTCCCTCTGGCTTTAGAGTTGACTGTCAACTCATCATAGTTATTCACTCATTTATTCATTTAGTCCTTATAAAATAAAGTGCACATTGAGTGCCTGCTTTGTGGAGGCATTGTGCTAGGTACGCGAGATGCAGTAGGTGACAAGGCCTTGATGCTCCTTGTCTTATGGATTCCAGTTTGTCACTTGCTACTCACTTTAAATTTGCTTTTGACACCATTGCTTTCAATCAGTGCTTTCACAAGTTGAGTAGGTTACTGAGGATCTCTTTACACCTAGAAATATCTCCAGAGATTTTCATTACACTTTCTGAGGCTGTCTTGTCTTTCATAAACTGCCATTGTTGGACTCCATGTGCAGGATTCAGTGCCTTCATCTTTTTATGTATGAGAAACATGATTCACAGTACCTTACATTCTGCTTCCAGTTATCTGGGGACTTCAGGGAAGACAATGTAGTGGATTCTAATGAGACACAAAGGCGTGTGTTCTATTTCCTAATTTGCCATGACCTGGGATTTTGAGAACATCTGTACTGAGTAAAGTGATAGGGTTACAGCCTTGGCTAGGAGGCTTAACAGCAGTATCTAAACCTGGCTAATACCTGTGACTCATACCTGGGCAAAGTCAGGTCCATTGCCGTTAAAACAATTTGTAGAATGGTTAACATTTTATAAAAGTAAGTTAATAAGCATGCACTATGATGAGATGTTTCAAAGTTCTGGGCATGTTCTCCCCAGTATGTCTAGTTATGGAGAAGATTTTCTCTGTAAGGCAAAAATATTTTTTTGATACTCAGAATGTACCAGCCATGGACACTGGTCTAAGGCAGGTGACTGACAGATAAACTCAGGCCGTACAGACTGATATAAAAAAGATGTTTTATAAATACTTGCATACGTATATATAATTGGGTGGTATATTTCTATATTATATGTTAATCACATATAAAGTGCAAGCAAATTAATAGACAATTTTATATTAATTTAATATAATAATTTTATATTATAATATAATATATTATATTATAATATAATATTATATTAATTTAAATCTGTATTAGTTGTATATATTATATTCATATATACTTAAGACATGGAGAAGAGCTAAACAAGCAGGATCTTTCGCCTGAAGGAAAGAATTCTAGGGGGACATAATAGCGAAACACCTGTATTTGAGAACATGTAGGAGTGGATTTGTCCTGTATGGCCTCAAAGGCAAATTAGGGCCAGTGGTTTTGAGGTTATATGAATGGATTTCAGCTCACTATGAGGAAAAATTTTCTCAAATTCAGATCTGTCCAGAGTAAGAATAGTCTCCCTTGGGAGATGGTGAGTTTCCCTTGCCTAGATATATTTAAATATAAAATAGGAATTTGGGAGGGGAGTCAAATGGTGGGTATGTGGTTTAAATAGGTGGCCTTTAAAGTTATTTTAGACCTGAAAAGACAGGGTTCTTGTTGGTTCTCAGTTTACAATAATAATACCTGTCTCGCCCCTTGCAGATTATCGTGCAGATCAGGATAGATAATCCATGCAATGCATTACAAAAGGGTAAGGAATGAGTCTTTCTATTGTGCCAAAGGAAGTTACTCATTAGCAAGTGTGCATCAGATCTGACTAATACTACAGTTATTCATTAGCATCTATAAGAAACACCCAAATTAAAACACCTAAACCTACTGCATGAACTTGTATTTTTAAGGCTTATGTTTAGAGAAAATGGTACTGACTCACTTTAAAAGGACTTGGACTATTGAAGGATTTATTTCCCTTTCATATTTATTTTGTAGTTATTAGTATTAATGTGTTATTTTTCCAATACATATAAGATCATGGGTGATTTTACAGACTAATTTTTGCTTGTTGGTTGGTCTGTTGGTCTGTTTTGTGTGTCTCATATTAAAGTAGTTGTGGAAAATGATAATAAATCTGTTTCAGAAAATTCTGCCTCTGCAAATAATTTAGCAGAATTAAAATCATTTAAGAGAAATGAAGTTAGATTTCCCAGATTTATATATTCACATTCTGACAATAGTCCTTATTAAACTTTAAAGGTCAAAAGGTTTACCTGATTGTTAAGCTCTAGGAGACATACAAAAGTGTAAGTGAGATATTGTATTGTTTTTCTTCATCGTTATTTCTTCGTTGACTGCCTTAGTTTATTTTCCTACCTGTTTTCAGTCGCTATCTATTCATGTACTCTTCAATTCCTATGGTGAACTTTGGAAAAACGTTTGCTTCTCTGAGTGCATACCAAATGCAGCACAAGACCTTGGATAAACTATTTAAAAGTCTAATAAGAGCCCATGAAGAACAAATCAGTCAGCAAAAACATTATCGTGGTGAAAACATTTCCTAGTTTTCTTAGCATCATCACTTATTTTGTTGTTCTAAAACTAATTAATATATTAGAAAGTCAACAAAATTTCCCCTGTTGATAGTGTGCTACAGACAGAAAGATTTGCCAGAGAGAGTACTGCATTAGGAGTTAGAAGACTGGTTTTGAAAATTGATGATTTCATGACTTTCGGTGATGCATTAACCTCTCTGAACATTTCCCCCATGTGTTCAAGAATCCTAATAATGAAGCTCTCTGGGTTGAGATAGGTTTCATGAGGATCAATTGTGACAATATATAAAAGTACATTAAATTATTACTGTATTTCATTAGTAAGGGCAACCACTTATGTTCTTTCTGATAAGAACAATCCCTAATATTTTTATAATTCTTATTTGTACTTTCTCTGTTATTTATTGTTCCCAATTTATAGACAAGAGATCTACAGTTCAGAAGGTTTAAAATGATTTACCTATCAATACCAGTAAATGGTGGACCTGGAGGTCACCTCCACTATTCTGAATGAATACCTATTTTCTTAAGCCCATATTTAATCCACTTTAGGAAAACACTATAGCAAGTCAAGGAGACTGCAGAAAGAAATGTTGGGAGAGAGACTGGTTGTCAACCTTAATAAGGCTGGATCCTCTTCTTATTTAAATGACTCTTCCATGTGACCTTCGCTACAACAATCTTCTAAGAGGTGTTGAGAGGGAACTTAACAGAAGGAGGGGTTTATTGAATCCATTCTCAATTTAATTCATAACTATTTAGTCCTCAATTAAGTCAGGTATCAGCTGAAGGCAGTACTTCTCAACACCTTTAATAATTATGCAAGGAGACTCCTTAGACATGATTTTCATAATCTCCCCCTCCCCCAATACAATTTCAATACCACAATTATCTGCTTATGTTATGTGACCCTTTGGAGTTGCCTGACCATTGTGCTAAGATTTTTTCACCCTAAGAACTGATTTTGCATAAGATTGCATGGTGGAAGGCTGAGCAGTTTACCTATGCTTAGAGAGATGACATAGAAGTTAGGAGCACAGCCCGGCATCTGTCTTGGTTCAAATCCTAGTTCAGCCACTTCTGAGCTGTGTAACCTTGTGAATAACATACCTTAGCTTTGTTTCAACTAGCTTGTCAGTGAAGCAGGGATTGTAAGAGCAATAGCAGCCTGCTGTTGTTATACATATAAAGTTCTTAGGGTAACACGGCACATAGGAAGATCTCAATAAGTGCTTTTTTGTTATATTATATTGTCCTAAATTGGGAATAAGAAAACCCGAGCTCTAATCCTGACTCATCTGGGTAGCGCACACTCTGTGCTTGGAGCCTCAGTTTCTTCCTAGATACATAACTGATTTCATTCAGAACCACTGGTCCTTCTGATTGCAAACTATAATTACAGGTCCTTGTCCATTTATTTTCACATCTAAGTGAACTTACCTATTTTTTTCTGTTACTGATATGTAACTAATGATACTGATATGTTACAAATTTTTAAAAATCTGTGATTATATTCTCACTGTTTTGTCTGATTGTAGCCTATTGACTTGAGCCCAAAATCTTCACAGAAATGTACTATATTCCATAAATGTTTGCTTTGGAATAATAATAGCACCTTATGCTTACAAAACATTGTCAACTCAGTATTACAGTAATCCTCAAAACACTTTGATGCAGATATTTTTCTTATTTTATGATAAAAAATGATAGCATAGTTAATGGAGTAAAGTTAAGCTACGGAGAAAAAAATCTAAGTTGTCTGTTTTGAGTCCCTCAAAATTAATGGATTAGATATGTGCGTCTGAGAGAAGAGAGGAGGCTTATTGCCCCCTGTGCAGGGTTTTGCTTTTTTAAAAAATTCAAAAATTGGAAAAACAAAAAAGAGAGAGACATAAAGAAGAAAGCATTAATTTCCTGACTTCTATTATGGCTTTTTCTCTTCTTCCTACAGTGGAAGACCTTTTGACATGACATATGTCAGCTTACTGCAGCCGTCCTTAGGAGCTATCCCCAGGTTCCTTGGCATTAGTACAGTGGAAGTATCAGCAAGAGAGACTCTTGGCAGTCGATCTATTTGCCTTTTTTGTTGACTTCATAGTTGCTGAGTGGTGGGTCTTACTTAATTTGCAGCTGGAAGAAATCTCCTTTTCATTATTCATTCATTTATTTGAAAAATATTTATTGAGCACCTAGTATATGCCAGGCCTGCTTACACAATAACCATGAATTGTCATCTCTTATCTCATCCTTGTTCAGCATTACTGAGTATGGGCCTGTTCTTTTCTGTCACTCTATACTCATTCATTCGTTCAATGAGTATTTATTGAGTAGTTACTGTATGTCAGACACTAGGGATAAAATGGTAAGGAAAACAGATTTTTTAAAAAGTCTCTGCCCTCATGGAAACCACATTGCAAAGGAGGGAGAAGATAGAAACGCAACATACTTGAGTGAAACATATATGAAATGTTAAAATTTTTCAGTACTAAGGAGAAAAATAAAATAGGGAAGGGGGATATAAAATGTTGGGTGGGGCAAAATCTTGGATGATTTGGTTGTGGAAAGCCTCCCTGTGATGGGGACTCTGTATCTTTCTTGGAGGGAAGTGGGCAGTGCGCTGCAGCTGTCTGAGGGGTGAGCACTCCCAGTGGAAGGAAAAGCAAGTGCAAAGGCCTGCGGTGGGAGCATACCTGGTGTGTGTGAAGAGCAGTGAAGAGGGCCACGAGGTTGAAATGGAGGCATCAAAGTGGCAGGTGGGGTGGGAGGATTAATAGATGATGAGGTCAGAGAGGCAATAAGAGGTCAAACCCTGTAGAGCCTTGTAGGTCATTGTGAAGACTTTGGCTCTAACACTGAGTGAGATGGGAAGCCACTAGAGGATACTGAACAGATAAGTGATGTGATCAGATTTGGATTGTAACAGGATCATTTTAGCTGCTATGTTGAGAATAGACTAAGGCAAAGCAGACAGAGATGATTTGTCTTGGGGCAGAGTAGTGGTGATGGGAGGATGAGAAGTGGTCACATTGTGGATGTATTTTGAAGTACACCATGCACGATTTGATGATGGGCCAGTTGTCAAATGTGAGAGAAAGAGAAATATCAAGGATGATACTGAGGTTTTTGTCTTGAGCACCTAGAAGACTAGATCATTCAAGCAGTCTAAGGAATATCATGACCTGTCAGCATCCTTTCTCTCCTATTACTAGATTAAGAATGGATAACTTCACAGCTTGAACACATGGCAGGGTACTGCTACAGTACTTCATACAAGACATCGGGTTCTATTCTTGAGTATTCCATGAACTAGCCATGTGACATATGATAAACCACTCTTCTAAGTCTCAAATTTATTCATTTGCAAATGAGACAGACTTAGGAATTATCTCCTTTAAGAAGCCTTCTCTCATGTATTTGTCCAAAGATCATTCATCAGTGTCTCCAGGGCTCTACTTCTGTACCTAGTATAAGCTTCTGCTCTTCCACATATTTGTGCTCGACACATCTGTTTTCCTTACTGGGCCATTTGCTCCTCAACTGAGTCTTATGTCTTATGAGTTTCTGTATCTTGTGTACTGCAACACAGTTTGAACGTTTAACCTCTTACTTTACATGATTTCTTAATTTAGTAAACAGATGAATGTTTACCATTGTTTCATGAAATTAATTATACTTCATAGGATAAGCTTGGAAAATATTATAGAAATAGGAAGGAAATATTAATAGTATTGGTGTGGAGAATTAATTGTACCACCCAGAGCCATATTATTTGGAGTGAGATGGTAATAGAGAAGAGAGACTTTCCTTTCAATGCCAATTTTTTAACTCTAACAGTTTACAGTCAACCATAGTGTAGTTTATCATTCTCTAGATTATTCTTTGGAAATTAAAAATTTAACTTAGAAATTACATGATTATTTTCTGATTTTTTTTTTGCTTTCAATTCAATTATTTACAGCCTTATAGCTTTCATTTATAAGAATATAATTTTATTCCCAATTTAATTTACATTTATTGATTTTACCCTTAGAGGAAATACATTTTTGTACTAAGTATGAATGCAGAGATGGTAGAATAATGAAGAAAGGGTCTAGCCACTAAGGAAATCTACAGTTTGCTTCGTATAGTATAGCTATATTGGAAAACACATACCCCACTGTTGTGTCATAGAAGGTCCCCAACAGATGTTGTTTCTCTTTATACAGATAATATCCTCCCAGTGGATATAAAATACACTTAAATATATACAAAATATGAATCTGATTAGACATTAAGACATAATTTATACTATTGATGAATATACTATTGATAGATATTTGTATTTGATATTATGTATCATATAAATGACAATACTTATTGGTTACTTATGACATGCCAGATATAGTACTTGGTGTTTCATAGTCACACCTTTACTCCAGAACACTGTAAAGTAGGAAACTTGGTCCTAGGAAGTGACAGTATCAAGTTTTGAACCCAAGCCTGTCTCCAAGGCCTGCCAGTTTTCCACCGAGCATTTCATCTACTATTGAGAGATGAGATGACCAAGGCTTCTCAAGGTCGGTTTTTGGCTAAAATCTACTCTTTACTTGCTTCTTCACTCTATCTAGGTTAGCAAACAAGAAAAACTTATTAGCATAGTCATTAAGTATAGACTTGGTTTGTATTAATATTTTGAAAGCTAGTCTTAGTTGAAAACTTATTCTGTGACTATTTTGACCAAAGTTGAATACCTGCTGAGAAATATAGTAGTGAGATTTATCAGGTCTGAAAGTTGCTTTTACCCTACTTTCACGTATTAAGTTAGCCTGTTACTGCTTCATGGATGAGGACAAAAAGCTTTATTACCGATGGCTGAATAAGCAGCATGAGCATCAGCCTAAGTCCTCTAGCCTCCATGTCTCCCAGAGGGGATGTGTATGGACCCAGATGATCCCGGCACTTGCAGAAGAATGCTGAGCTTTGGGATCCATTCCTTGTATAGCAAGCAGCAGGCAAAGCTGTTCTTCATCTCAGAGGGTGATAGTCTCATTGATCAAGGTTGCTCACTGCAAACACACTGTGAGAAAAGGTAAAGAATGAGCAGGATCTTACATGCTTAATTTTCCCAGCAAGATGTGTGGGAACACCAGAGATCCATGGAGGGTGTCTCTCTCAACTGAATTCTTAGATTTCTGAACTTTGAGAATTTAATCTCTCTTATACGCAATGTTACCAGATTGCTAACACCATAATTTCAAGCATCCAGATGATATAGCTAACCAATGGAAAATGTAAACCTTTTTCTAATTATTTCTAGTTATTTCTAAATATTTCTAATTATTCATCCAAAATGGTCTGAGCAATTACAAGTTAGATGAGGCTACAGTAGGAGGCTTGAGTTTGTGCAGAGCTAGAGCTAGATAGAAAGTGACAGGTATACTGGGAGACTGAAGCGGGAGGATTGCCCAAGGTCAGGAGTTTGAAACCAGCCTGAGCAAGAGCGAGACCCCATCTCTATTAAAAATAGAAAGAAATTAATTGCCAACTAAAAATATATATAGAAAGAATTAGCCGGGCATGGTGGCGCATGCTTGCAGTTCCAGCTACTCGGGAGGCTGAGGCAGGAGGATTGCCTGAGCCCACAAGTTTGAGGTTGCTGTGAGCTAGGCTGACACCACAGCACTCTAGCCCGGGCAACAGAGTGAGACTCTGGCTCAAAAAAAAAAAAAAAAAAAAAAAAAAGAAAGAAAAGAAAAGAAAAGAGACAGGGATAGAGATCGATGGATAAATTTCTAATCCGGTTCTCAGTGATGGGAATGATTCAGAAAATTAGACAGGAAGATAAGTAGCAGTGTGGATATATTCATTCTTTAGCTGTTTGACAAATGTGTCTCCATCACCAGTCTCTATTCTAAACCTTGGAGATACAGCCATGAACAAGGCCAATGAGGTCTTTGCCCTCATGAAGCTTACATTGTAGTGAGTGTCATCAGAAGATAAAGATGTAAACAGTAAATATGATCAGAGAGTGACATGTGATATGAAGAAAGCTAAGCCAGAATTATGGAGTTTACTTTGGTTATGGTGTCATGGAACATTTCTCTCAGGAGCTAACATTTGAGCAAATAATATAATTATTAGAAGACAGCTACACACATAACCACACACACACAAAACAACCCTGCAGCAGGAGTGACATTCTGGGCAAAAGGGATATATAGACAATGACTGCGAGGCAGAAATAAGCTGATTTGTTTGAAAGAGAACAAATACATCAGTGTGGTTGAGAGGTAGCAGACAGGCCACCGAGGCAAAGAGGGAGTCGGGGGAAGATGGGCAGGATATTTGTGGAGGGCATGGTGAGGAATTTTGTCACTGGAAAATTTAAATCATGTTGTGATATATTTGGGTTTATGTTTCATATGGGCTACTCTGGCTTCTTTCTGTTCGTACTGTGGAATGGATTGTAGTTGGACAAGAGAGAATGCAGAGAATCTAATAATGGCCAGAAATTGAGCCAAGAGGTGGTAGGTTTTTAGGGATTACTTAGTCATGAGAGAGAAAATGCAGTAAAGTTAGTTGAAATGCAAAAATAATTTATTGAAGGCAATCTGCATAGCCCCTGAAAATCAAGGGCAGAAAGGTAATCAAGGCCTCATAAGAAATTGGAACAGAGAACAGAAAGCCTGATCAGGACCCCACATTGCCTTTTCTTGTTGTGTCTCCTTAGTATCTATCGCCCAATCTGTGTTCCTCTTTCCTTATCTTCCATGACGTTGCCACTTTTGAAGAGTAATGCTCAGTTATTTTGTAGAATGTTCAAATGATGCATCCTCATGATTGGATTCAGGATATGCAGGAGAATACTCCTTGGAATATATAAACTAGGATGCATTTGTTCAAAAATTAGTAATATGTTATATATAAACATACACAGTCTTAGAGTTCATGTTTGAACAGTATTGGACTAGTATCTTTTCCCAATTTAAATCTACTGAGGATTTCTTATTCACAAATGAAATGATGAGTCAGTATATTAAACAAAAAATTTAGGGGAGTATACAATAAAAACATACTATTAGATGCCTTAGGAAATACAGGGAAATATATGACATAATCCTTTACTTCAAATACCATACAGACAGGCTAAGGCGACAGGAGAATTTCTTCACTATTGACTGAATTTTTTCACTATTAAAATGTATATGCACAAAAGTGGAAAGGAAAAGCATAGTAAAGGAGATAAATTTACTGCTCTAGTGAAAGATATGTCTACAGGCAGACAAACGACTTGGTCTCCCATGCTTAAGTCATGGAAAAGACTTATACAGTTCAATTACACTAATTTCCTGTTATTCCAATCTTGTTTCTTTTTGAAGTTAGTATTCACATTTGCCCTTCATCTAAATATCAGAGTCCAGTGGTTATATTTCTCAGAAGTTTCTCCCTGTTAAGCCAGAGTAATCAGTAGTGTTACTCCTTATGGTTTTCTGGTCTGGGCTACAGATGTCTGAATTTTTGTAGCTATTCTTAACCTTGTACTCTAAGTTTTTTGTTTGGTTGTTTATTTGTTTTTGTTTTTGGGTTTTTTTTTTTTTCCCCTAACAATAAGCCACATTGCAAACTGTACAACCAGGACATTGTGTTTCTCCATCACTCAGGTCTTTTTTTTTTTTCAGAATTACCCAAATTATACATCAGTGAAATGTCCCAGGAAATCTGCTTTTTCTCTGACTCTCAGTGAAAAAGTTTGTTGTGAAATGATTGACAGGGAAGGCTATACAAATTTTGTTTATACTATTTGGAAAAGTATAGGGAGAAAACTCTGTACTTTTCTTTCTCTGTTCTTTAGAGAGAAAATTCTCTCTAAATGGGTTAAACAGACTGTTGGTTGGAAGAGTCACGTTGGATAAAATGACCACTCAACTTTCTTCCAGCCTTAAGTCGAGATAGAACTTAATGCCACAGCGCTAATAAGCTCTTGCCATGACTGGGCACCTGGTAAATGCCTTTTGATCATGGTGATTAAATAAAGGTCAGAGAATATCACTGCATCCTAATGGTAGTCATCACACACCATCAGCCTTTCTCCTGGTGCTTTTGAAAACAACATTTGAAAAGACTAAATAAAAATGTGTTTTGTTTAGGCAGCAAATGTTCTCATTAAGCATCTCAGGGTTTCTTCAGAAAAATAAAAGAAATGTTAGGGTTCTGAGTACTAGATTGTAGGTTTAAAAGAAAACTAAATGTAACCTTTTGTTATGTAAAATAATAAACTCCTAAGATAACCATAAAGGCTTTCTTTTAACACAAAGTGTACGTCTGTTTTCCAGAAGGCTCTGAAAAGAGCCACGTGATATGTCCACAAATCTATAGGGGCAAAAAGACACTTTAATGAAGTAGGAGTTAATGCTATATAACTTCTAGTGGAAAGCGTAGAAATTTCTAAAGAGAATTATTTCCATATTTTAGGAAGTAAACTTGAATAGTACAAAAAATTGTTATAATATTTTCAAAATGATTGCCTATCAAATTATTCCTATACATGTAACATCTGGGGTCCCATCAACGAGATGTTTCAGTCTTGCCTACTCAATATTCTGTTAAGAAAAAACAAATGAGAAGTCCCCATTTTCTTTCATATTCTGCCTGTGCTTTTCTTTGTCACTGTTATGTTAAGTCCTACAACTGTCAGTGGAAGGCAGAAAGGCTGTCCAATTTAAGAATTTAGTACAACTAAATTTACTTAGTTGTACTATGATGTCATGAATCTAGTGAGGAATATCTATTGGATTTCATGTGAACTTCATACTAATGTTCTCTTAGGACTGACAATATATAGACTATGTAATCTAAAGGATTTTTTTTTTCTATTTACCAGGTAAATTGCCACCCCCATATGACAGAAGGTAAATCTTATTACTCAAAGTATGTTTGGAAGTCACAAGCTTTCAGCATCTGATCATGGCTACAGCTACTATTGGATTGTGTACTGTTGGATTGTGCCTGCGAGGGTTTATGGTGATCTAAAGAAGTGTGTTTTAATGAGATCCCTATGTCCATTCAAGTTTGAGAAGTACTTCTTTAGATTACAGTGCTCTAGAATATAAACTCTGGAGATGAATTACCTGGTATCAGTATATCAGCTGCAACAATCACAAGCTATGTCAAGGGTAGACAGTCTACAGCTGGTGTTCTAAACCTGGCCTATTAACTGTTTCTATGTGGCCTTCAACTTAAGAATAGTTCATACATTGTTGAAATGTTGAAAAAAATAATATTTTGTGACATAAGAAGATTACATGAAATTCCAACCTCTGTGTTCTGTGTTCACTAGAACACAGCCATGCTTATTTATTTGTATACTGTCTATGGCTGCTTTTGTGCTGTATCAGTGAGGTGAGTACTGACAGAGACCCCCATGGTCTACAAAACTGAAAACAGTTACTGTACGGAACTTTACAGAAAAGTTATGCTAACCTCTGAGCAAGGTGACCTTAGTTAAATTACTTAAAATTTTGTGCCTCAGTTTCCTCATCTGCAGAACAGGGATCATGAACTAGTACCTATTTCATATAATTGTTAAGAGAGAAGAAAGAGGCAGCATAGTGTGATGATTATAATCATAAATTATAGATCTATAATTCTATAGATTCTGGGCCAAACTGTCTGAGTAGTACCAGTACTGCTGGTTAGTACCTTTTGGCCTAGATAAGTTACATAAGTTCTTAGTTTTCTCATCTGTAAAATGAGGAAAATATAGTCCTAGTACATACCTCATGGGGTTTCTCTGAAACTACGTGAGTTAGCACAGGTGACTGTTATATAGTTGACTCTTGAACAATGTGGGGATCAGGGGCACCAATCCTCTGCATAGTCGAAAATCCATGCATAACTTTTTATTTGCCCCAAATTTAATTACTAAAAGCCAACTGTTGACCAGAAACCTTACTGATAACAAACATTTCATTAACACACATTTTGTATGTTATATATATTATACACTGTGTTCTTATTAATGCAATAAAGTAAAATAGAGAAAATCAAATGTTGAGACAATCATAAGGAAGAGAAAACATATTTACTATGCATTAATGAAAGTGAATCATCACGAAGGTCTTCCTCCTCGTCATCTTCACATTAAGTAGACTGAGAAAAGGAGGAAGCGAAGAGGTTGGTATCGCTGTCTCGGAGGTAGCAGAGGTGGAAAACGTGGAGGAGGTGGAAAGTGAGGCAGGAGAGACAGGTATGCTGGGTGTAACTTTGCAGAAATAAATCCTAATTTCTGTCTGACTTTTTTGCTTTTTAATTTCTCCAAAAATGTTCTATTCCATACCAATCCTTCCACCATTTGCTTTAGTTTCAGTGCCCATATCATAGAAGGGTCCACATTGTAAAGGAAGTGAAAAGCAGTCTGAAATACTCAGAACCCTTCTGCCAGATTGTCTAATGTCAATTTGTTTGCTGGCACAGCTTCTTCTACATCTTCCTCTTCGTCATCTGCACTGGTTTGGAAGCCCTCATCTCCATTAAGCTGTCTTCTGTTAATTCCTCTAATGTGGTGTCTGTTAGCTCTTGAATTTCTCCAAGATCCATATCTTGAAACCTTTCCCCTTCCACCTTTTTAGTCATATTCCCAATCTCATTCATGATTTCCTTGAATGGCTCTGTTGTAAATCCTGTGACATTGTGCATAATATCTTGACACAGTTTTGTCTGGCAGGAATTTATTGTTTTGGGTTTGATGGCTTTCAGAACTTTTTCTATAACAATGATGGGTACCTTGAATGCTGTGCTCCTTCTAGACTTTCATCATGTTCTCTATTGGAGATCTCTTCCGTAGCGTTGACAATCCTTTCCATAGAATACAGTGCACAATGAGACTTAAAGGTCCTTATGACCTCCTGGTCTAGAGGATGAATTAGAGATTTTGTGTTTGGGAGCAAGTAGACCACTTCAACAACTTCAGTAGAACTCATGGAGTCTGGGTGGCCAGGGGCCTTGCCCAATATAAAAAGAACTTTAAAAGGCAGTGCTTTACTGGCAAGGTACTTTCTGACTTCAGGAATAAAACATCAATGAAAAAAAGGCAGAAAAAGGGTTTTCATTGTCCAGGCCTTCTTGTTGTACATCCAACACTGGCAGCTGGTGTTTATCTTTTGGGGATTACCAGCTTTATAGATAAGGGCAGTCCTGATCATAAACCCCACTGCATTTACACAAAAGAGTAGAGTTAGCTTATCCCTTCCTGCTTTAAATCCTGGTGCTCACTTCTCTTCCTTACTAATAAATGTCCTTTGTGACATTATTTTTTCCAGAATAGGGCACTTTCATCTGCATTAAAAACCTGTTCAGGTAGGTATCCTTTCTCTTCAGTGATTTTCTTAATAGCATCTGGAAACTTGGCTGCTGACTCTTGGTTGGCAAAAGCTGCTTCTCTTGTTATCTTGACATTTTTTAAGCCAAACTTTTTTCTAAAATCAAACTAGTCTTTGTTGGTAATAAATTTTCTAGCTTTAGAGGCTTCACTTCACCCTTTTCCTTTAAGTTGTCATATAATGATTTTACTTTTTCTCAAATCATATTAGAGCCTACCTATAAGTATGTCTTTCTTATAGCAATCCTGCACCCACATAAAAGCAGCATTTTCAATAAAAAATAAAAAAGGCATTTCGCAAAAAGTGCATGGCTTTCATGCCTGCTGGCATAGCTGCAACAACGGTTTCACAGACTTCCTTTTCTTTTTTTACAATGGTCCTTACGCTGGATTCATTTGTCTTGAAATGGCAGGCCGTAGCAGCTATAGACCTCAATCTACGGTATATAACAAGCATTTTTTGACTTGTGGTGCCATGACTTTTCTCTGCTTCCTGGGAGGGCTTCCATCATCACCAGTAGCACTTCGTATGGGTTCCATGGTATTATTCAAGGTTTACAGTATTGCATTAAACACAATAAAGAATATATGAGAGCCTCAAGAGATTACTTCTTACTGTGATATACAATTTACTGGAGAGACAAACTGCTCTTCTGGAGATGATTAGCGTTACATGGTGTTTTAAGCAGATACTTGCAACACTTGAGCTCACCACAATAGCAACAGGAGGTGACTATGAAATTATTACAGTAGTACAGTGTGTACTATGTACTACAGTTAATTTTATGCAGTAATGATTTAATACTGCATCTTTACATTTCTTTACATTTCTCTCAACTGCAAATGGCACCATGTAGAGTCTGTGATTGTGCAAATTTTGATAAATTTTAACTTTTTATAGTAGATTGGTGTATATTTTGTGGTAGTGAATAATAGAATAGACTAGTATCTACATATATTAATGCATTCATGACGTACTTAACATTTTCTTAATTTTTTTGATATTTCTAAGCTACAGAGTTCATCATTGGTTAGTAGAGATTTTTTTGTTTAGCTATAAACACTGGACTGGTTTACACCAGAAAAAAGAATATTTTAAGATGAGAGATGGGTATATTCGATTGAGAAGTTGGTGGGAGTGAGCTTTTTCAAGTTGTTGCTAATCTCCAAATATTTTTCAATGTATTTAATATTTGTTGGAAAAAATACGTATGTAAGTGGACTCCTGCAGTTCAAACCTGTGTTGACAAAGGTCAACTACTGGCATTAGTACTATAATTTTATTATTATTGGTGGTAGTATTGTGATTGCTTTTATCTACCTTACTGGGTTATTATAAGAATTAAATGTGATAATTCAGGTGAAGCTTAGGGCTCAATAAATGTTAGCTGCTATTGTTGTGTTTGTTATTGATAAGGCACATTTCCAGCTATAATGTGCTAGTATGTCTGTGATTCTCATGTTAATTAGGAATTGGAAGGCTGTCAGAATAAAAGGTAATAAAAAGGAAGTAATTTGGAAGGGCCTACTTATATGATTGATAGCACATTTATTCCTACATTTAAAATCATTAGCGACACCAACCTTAACTTGACAAAGTAATATTAACTAGCAGTAATGTCCCTAATTGACCTTGTTATATAAATATGTGAGAACAGTTTATTATCAGTGTGTAAATTTTGTATAAGTGATCATTCTACAAAGATTGAGTGTGACTGACGGAGTTTTTAATATTTTTTTCACAAAGCACACCATCCTTAATATATTTTAAAAAATAAACCAACAAGCCCCTAGTCAAATTGCCATGAATTCAAAATTTTTGGAGTCAAAGTAGATTACTTTTTATTGTATTATGTATCTTAGGTCACCTCAAATCACCAAATGTTGGCATTTGGCAAAGGTTGCATTTTAATTCACACTTAAAAAGCAGAATAAAAGGACAATAAAAATATCTCATGGTTGAATCCTTTTGTGTCTGCATGGTAAGTAAGGAAGTGCTTAATAAAGAGAGCACCTATATATTAAAAAAAGATGAAGTGCAGTGATTGGTTGGTAGAGATTTTTTTGTTTAGCGATAAACACTGGACTGGTTTACACCAGAAAAAAGAATATTTTAAGATGAGAGATGGGTAAATGTGAGTGAGAAGTGGGTGGGAGACTCCTGGTGCCTTTGAGGTACTTAAGCTAGCATAAACTATATGATTAATTCTAAAGCTAATTTGATTATAGCAGAAAAGTATTATTTAATTTCTCCTACTACTTATTTTTCATTATATTTTCTCATGACATTTTCTCTGTTGCTAATATGAAACAATTACTTCTACTAAATTCACTTACAGGGTTACTGCACTGCATAATTCCAGAGAGCACCACTGCACCATTCCCTCCTCACCCCAAGCCCCCTCATATTGTGCAGTGCACAACCTGACCCATACGCAGCAGCCATGTTATTACTTCTTTGTGCAAACATAGAGAAATACAATTTTGGGTATTTATGCTTACTATTTAGAGATGGGCAATTAATCGACATAGAATTTACATAAATTAGCCTTTGCATGAGGATCCAGGATTTGATTACATGACTTAGTTGCTATAAATTTAATCAATATTTCCATCTGTTTTATTCTTTAGCAATTTCCAGCTATTCCTGAACTGGAAGTACCACTTGGGAATATAAAGATTTGGTTTTTAGAATTTACTCACCAAAAAATCAGAGTTTTTAACTTAATTTAAAGAACAAACTTAAGAGACTTTCCTGGGAATGTAAATAGTTTTGGCATATTTACAGTACAGTGTTTTCAGTTGTGAAGTTGGCTAGTTATGTAGGTGGGAGCCGTAGGAGTTGTGATAGCCAGTATATTAAAAGCATTTTGCAACTCCTTGATTTCTCTCTCTATATTTTAACAACTGTAGTAGCAGTGCCTCACATTTCTGGAATGCTCCGTTCCTCCACAGTGGTTCCCAAAGAACTGATTTTTTTTTTCATTAATCCTCAAGCTATATGTGACAGACAATTGAGAAAGGATGGAAAGATAATGAGAAAAAGAGGAGAAACCCTGAAAGATCAACTGACTTGTTAACATCACACCATCTCACACCAGCAGGCAGACCCAGCTCAGATCTCGTGTTTCTCTGCATTGTGATGTTTGTCCACTTATCTTGTTTCTAGAAAGCAAACCTATTATAGCTATTTCATTTTCTGCATTTTTCCTCTTTCTTTTTAGTAAAGGCTTAATGTGAGTAGGGTTTTCTTTAATCTTTAATTAGGATTGGAAAAATATTAACTTCTATGGGTATAATAATTCTTTTTTTCTTAAAATACTATTTCTTTTGTCTTAGTGATGTACTTTGGTGGGTTGACTGGATGTTGAGTAATTAGCTATAGAAATATGAATGTTTCAGCCACATACCATTTGAGTGACAGCATTGCTTCATTCATTCATGTGTTTCTATCTTGTTTCATAAACTAGATAGGGAATGTTTGGAAGGTGTGTGGGGTATACATGCTAAACCCTCAGTAAACTTTTGTTATGTAGCGTGGCAAAATGTGCTCTTACGCTAGAGGATGATTCTGGCTTTGTGTGTCCTCTCTGCCAGTCACTAGCTGTGTAAACTTATGCAGTTGCTAAAGCTTCTGAACCTTAGGCTGTGTCATAGTCTATTTTGCATTGCTATAAAGGGACACCTGAGGCTGGGTAGTTTATAAAGAAAAGAGGTTTCTGTGGCTCACAACCTTGAAGGCTGTGCAAGTCGCATGGTGCCAGCATCTGCTTCTGATGAAGACTTCAGGGAGCTTCTGATCTTAGTGGAAGGAGAAGGGGGAGCACGTGTGTCACATGGAGACAGAGGGAGCAAAAGAAGAGGAGAAGTGCCATGAAACAACCAGCTTTCACATGAATTAATCGAGAACTTACTCATTACCATGGAAGCGTACCAAGACATTCACGAGGGACCTGCCCCCATGACCCAAACACATTCCACTGGGCCCCACCTCCAACATTGGAGATCATATTCCAACATGAAATTAGATTTTTGTTGTTTGTTTTTTGTTTTTTGTGTGTGTGTGTTTTAGACAGGGTCTCACTTTGTTGCCCAGGCTAGAGTGCAGTGGCATCATCATAGCTCACTATAACCTCAAACTCCTAGGCTCAAGTGATCATCCTGCCTCAGCCTCCCTGGTAGCTGGACTACAGGCAAGCACCACCACACCTGGCTACTTTTTCTATTTTTTGTAGAGACAGGTCTCTCTCTTGCTCAGTGTGGTTTTGAACTCCTGGCCTCAAGTGATCCTCCCACCTCTGCCTTCCAAAGTACTTGGATTAAAGGTGTGAGCCACAGCACCCAGACTCAACATGAAATTTGGAGGGGACAAACATCCAAACTATATCAGACTACTTCTAAAAAACAACAACAACAACAAAAATGCCCGACTTGTCTATCTCACAAAATAATTCATGGATCAAATTATTTAATGTACATGAAAAACTCTGTAGGCCAATAAACTGCCATATGAATCCAAGGAAGAGAATGATTGAATACTTCTCAAATAAATTAAGGTGACAGTTATTGTTTAAAAGCTTCGTTGCTTCAGGTCACTGAAGTGACCTGAAATAAAATAAATAAAATAAATTGGTATCTCTGAATCTTACATAATTACCTCCAGCACTGTTAGGACAGTTTATAGTTTACCAAGTAAGTGAAGATAGCAATCAGGCCCTGGCTGGAACTAAGCAAGGATGATGAGGTGGATGACAGTAGCCTCTCCTACCTTTGAAAAATTTATATTGTGCTGTTCACAAGACAGGCAAGTGTTTTAGTTACACATGCTTAGATCTCAGAGTCTTAAACAGCTGGGCCATTTTTGACATATGAAACCCTGATGTTAAAGACTGGATATTGAATGGGTCTTAGAAGGCCTTATACTGGAGCTGTGTAACATGGTTTTCTGCTACCTCCTTAGTTCTACGTGGTATATTTAAAAAACGAAACCCTTAGAATATTATATGAAAGACTTCCAACAATAAGGAGAGGCTGAATACCAGAAATATAACATAACCATATACAGAAGGTTTTGAATATTAATGTTCCTTTAAACATAAACAAAATTTTTTCAGGCCATATTGAGTGGTTTTCCAATGAACTGTTTTGGTAGCTCCAGTTAGAACATCTGACTGACTCCTTTCTAAGTGAGCAGGACTTGGTTGAAGTTGAGGAAAGCTATGAAGTGCCTTTGGGCTAGAGAACCAGGAGGGTAAATTCTTAAGATGAGCCATGGCGGGCGGGGGGGGGATGTGGCACTCAGATTTACCTTTTAAGAAGGAAAAGTATAAATCTTTCTCTACACGGAGCAACTCAATTTTGCCACCTATTATAATACTTGGACATTTTAACCTGTTTTGCTTTCAAAAATATGTCTAAAACATACCTTGATTGACTCATAGTTTGATTTCTATTAAGTTGATATTAGAGTCTCAGAATTATAATTAATTATATCCGTTAATGCTTATTTTATTCTGTGGCATCTTCCTCCTAATAATAGCCATGCAAATGGATTATAAGTAGATTAAATAATTAATTCTAATTTTCCTATAAACTTAACAATGCTATTGGGCTTCCATGAGCAGAATATGTAAGAAAAGAAATTTGAGGTAGTGTTACCAGAAAGTTGGGGATAGTAAAAATAACATGAACATAGCATCCATGGATGCCTTCATTCATTCATTAAACAGACATTTACTGAATGTCAAATCTGAGACAGACACCATGCTGGCTTACATTTAAATGTATTATGGATATTTAATGGGCAAAAGGTACAAAATTGCAAAAATGACTTACAGTAAGTGACATTAGGCCCTTCCATGGCATCTTGGTGGAGGATGTGTTAGTGATGGGGGTTCTAATGGGCTGTGACATGGGTGCCCATGCTCTGAGCCCCCAAATTATTTGACAGACAAGAACAAAGAGCAAGAATTAAAACTCCCTCCCAAGTGAGCCAGCCAAGTAAATCCTTTAGCAATGAGTGAGTGAGATGTTGAGGCAGTGTGTGGTATCGGGAAGAAAAAGAGTTAGGAATTAGAAAAGACTAAATCCCATCTGTAGCCCCTGCAAGCTCAGTGACATTGAGAAAGTTACCTAGAGTCCCTGAACCACTGTTTCTTCATTACGAAATTGGGATAGAAATACCTACTTCTTAAGTTTGCTACATAGTATCCTGCTTAGTTTTTGACATGTGGTAGGCAATTAATAAATCGTAATTTCCTTATGACTGTATCAACATGGTAATATCAGAAGTATACTTTGATGGGTATCAGATATTCATAGACTTAAATAGCAGAAAAAAATACTAAAGTATTTTCCTTCATCCATCTTATTAATTGTGTAATTTGTTTTGTTCACTCATTTTGATTTCACTTCACTATGGCTCTTCTGTTCCAGTCTTCAAAGAGTCTTTCAAATGAGCAGTGGCTTTACACATGTAATGATCTGAGGCATTTAGATCAATTCTTTTAGTAATGAGTAGAATATATCTTGCCAGATATCATTTCCTTAATGTTTAGTTGTTGGGGCCTTAAATTACTATGAAGATAAAATGATCTTCACAGCTAATGAAACTGAACATACAAAAGTGCTTTGAAAACTCTCAAGCAATATCTAGGTCACTTGGTCATCCGACTCCTATAAGAAAACGTGTGAGCAACAGCTAGTTCTAACCACTAGGGCAAAGGAAATAAAGAAATAAGATTGCTTTCCAACAGGTAAATTGCAAAGCAAATATCATGTATCAGAGCAGTCAGCTGAGAATGATTTGCAGAGCAAGAGTTGACTTGAGGGTATTGGCATTTCTATATGAAAGAAAATGTCAGTCAGTTGATAGCAATGGAAAGAAAAAATGGTAACTTAGTGAGGAAGTGCCTGATAAGCACCCCCAGCCCTATCGGAGTTGAAGAAGGGAATTGATAACCTAACCATGATTACATGTAGAAAGTGTGCCCTAATAATGCCACGAGTGTGGTCATTATATCAATCTACTTAACTCCACCTTTGCCAAGAAACTGCCAATTATAATTTGGTTATGAATTATTAGTTTGCATATAGTTCAGTGGAATATCTGGGTCACCTGAAAACATTTCTTATTATAAATTAATGATTTGGCATTGTGATTTTAATGTATTAGTCTCTTGGAAATTTCATTATCTGCAGAGTTTCTCCCATGGATGAACAATTAAATTTCCAAGTCCACAAAGCTAAGGACCAGATTCTGGGAAATGGCGATGTCATTACAAGTAAAGGGGATAATCTTTCTGAGGAACCAGCCAGGCTTCCCCACATATAATTGCCGAAAACCTTTTTATTAAAAATGAAGCTGTTCTATCCCAGACCAAAATAAAATGATTGAATTTACATTTTATTTTTAAGAATTCAGACCAAAGGAATTTGATTGGTTGTTAGTCTCTCATTCTATTTCTGAAAAATGTGTGGCTAGAAAATCTAGATTACCTTGGGTATGGTGATGACTTTTGAGATATAACACCAAAGGCATGATCCGTGAAAGAAAGAATTGATAAGCTAGACTTCATTAAAATGAAAAATTTCTGCTCTGCAAAAGACACTATCAAGAGAATGAAAAGATGAGCCACAACCTGGGAGACAACACTTACAAAAGGCATATCTGATAAAGTACTCTTATCCAAAATATGCAAAGTACTTTTAAAATGCAACAATAAGAAAACAACCCCATTAAAAATGCATCAAAGATCTTCACAGACACCTCACCAAAGCAGAGGTACAGATGGCAAATAAGCATATGAAAAGATGCTCGACATCATATGGTCATCAGGGAAATGAAGTGTGAATTATCTTTTATCACTGTGCAGAATCACAATGTGAATTATCAAATTCTCCTTAACACCTCCCCAGTCCTTTGCTGCTATCACTGTGATTTTTATGCATTAAAAGAATACTTCATGTGTATTAAACCCTAAGTAAAGTTGATCGAAACTTAGAGTGAAAATTGTTATGTCTTTTTAAATGGCCTATTTTCAAAAGGTAGTGTTGAATAAACATATATATGATAAAACAGAATTTACATATACACTGAAAATGATTTTTTAATTCATACTTTAGAAAGATTTATTTAGAATTATGAATTGACATAATCTTGGATAATAGAATATAGATTTGCAACATATCTTTTACAATGATCTTTTGTAAATTATTTCTAAAGTTGTGCTCATTTTTTTGGTTGTGAAAAGTTGAATTTTTCTGTTGCCTTCATTTTCATCTTCTGGTTTGTCTATTGTAATAAATGGCCTTACATTTAAAAGTTGTACAGAAATGTATACCATCGACTTAGAAATTGTTGCCTTTCTTGTCATTAAACTTGAGTACTAATTAGCATAACGTATAAAGACCTATGGTACTAGAACTATTATTAAAGAAATATTAGATGATCATAAAAAATAAAAATATTAAAAATAAAATAATAATGAGATACTATTACACACCTATTAGAGGGGCCAAAACCCAGAACACTGACAACACCAAATGCTGACAAGGATATGAAACAACAGGAACACTAATTCATTGATAATGAAAATGCAAAATGGTATAGCCACTTTGGAGAACAGTTTAGTGGTTTCTTAAAAAACTAAACATACTCTTAACATGTGATCTAGCAATCTCATTACTTTGTATTTACCCAAGTGAATTGAAAAGTTAGGTCCACACAGAAACCTGCACACTGATATTTACAGCAGTTTTATTTATAATTTACAAAACTTGGAAGCAACCAAGATGTCCTTCAGTAGGTGAATAGATAAACTGTGATAAACCTAGACAATGGAATGTTATTCAGCACCAGAAAGAAATAAGCTATCAAGCCATGAAAAGATATGGAGGAAACTTAAATGCATTTTAGTAAATGAAAGAAGCTGACCTGAAAAGGCTATATAATTGTATGATTCCAACTATGTGATACTCTATAGAAGACAAAACTGTGGAGACAGTAAAAATACCAGTGGTTACCAGGAGATGGGAGGAGAGAGGGATGAATAGGTGGAGCACAGAAGAATTTTAGGGCAGTGAAACTACTCTGTATGACACTATAATGGTGGGTACATGTCATTATAAATTTTTCCAAATTCATAGAATGTGCAACACCAAGAGTGAATACTAATGGACTTTGGATGATTATGATGTGTCAGTATAAATTCATCAATTGTAACAAAGCTACCACTTTGGGGATGGGGAGGTGTTGATAATGGGAGAGACTCTGCAGATATGGGGGCAAGAGATTTATGGGAAATCTCTGTACTTTCCACTCCATTTTACTGTGAACCCAGAACTACTCTGAAAAAAATAAAGTCTGTTTAAAAAACAAACAAACAAACAGGCCAACATTACATGGATACCAAAGGTAGACAAGAAAAGAAAATTATAGGCTAATGTTCCCGATGAATATAGATGCAAAAATTCTCAGCAAAATACTGACAAACTAAATTAAACAGCACATTGAAAGGATCATTCACCATGACGAAGTGGGATTTATCCCTGAAAAGGATGATTCAGCATACCAAAATCAATTAATGTGACACACCACATTAACGGAACAAAAAGTGTGTGATCATCTCAATGGGTACAGAAAAGGCACTGACAAAATTCAACATCCTTTCATGATAAAAACTCTCATGAAGAAGTTTCTTCATGAGAGGTACTCGGTATAGAAAGAAAGTACCTCAACACAATAAAGGCCATATTCAACAACCCCACAGCTAACATCAAATTGTATGGAGCAAAGTTGAAAGCTGTTCCTCTAAGATCAGGAACAACACAAGGATGCCCCCTCTTGCCACCTCTATTCAACATAGTCCTAATGAGAATGATTAGTCAAGAGAAAGAAAGAAAAGCATCTGAGTTGGAAAGGAAGACGTTACATTGTCACTGTTTGCAGATGACATGATCTTATATATAGAAAACTCTGAAGACTCCACCAAAAACTGTTAGAACTGATAAACGAATTCAGTAAAGTTGAAAGATATGAAATCAACGTACAAAAATCAGTAGCATTTCTATACGCTAACAACAAGCTATCTAAAAAAGTTATCAAGAAAACAATCCCATTTAAAATAGCTACATAAATTAAAACACTTAGGAACAAATTTAGCCAAGGAATTGAAAGATCTGTACACTGAAAACTGGAAAACATTGATGAAAGAAATTGGTGAAGACACAAATAAATGGAAAGCTATCCTGTTCATGGATTGAAAGAATTAATGTTTTTAAATGTCCATACTACCCAAAGCAATCTACAGATTCACTGAAATCCCCATCAAAATTTCAGTGACATTTTTCAAAGAAATAGAAAAAAGAATTCTGAAATTTGAATGGAAACAGAAAACACCTCAAATAGTGAAAGCAATCTTGAGCAAAAAGAACAAAGCCAGAGGCATTATACTACCTGATTTTAAAATCTACTACAAAGCTGTAGTAATCAAGACATCATGGTACTGGCATAAAAAAAAGACACATAGACCAAAGGAACAGAATAGCGAGCCCAGAAATAAATTCACACATTTATGGTCAATTGGTTTTTGACACAGATGCCAAGAACACACAATGAGGAAAAGATAGTCTCTTCACTAATTGGTAGTGGGGAAAACTGGATAGCCACATGCAGAAGAATGAAATTAAACATCCATCTCACACCATATGCAAAAATCAACTCAAAATGGATTAATGGCTTAAATATAAGACCTGAAACTATACAACTACTAGAAGAAAACATGGGGGGCAGGCAGGGAAATATAGGCAACAAAGGCAAAAATAGACAAATGGGATTATGTGAAACCAAAAGGGTTTCTGTACAACCAAGGAAACAATCATTGGAGTGAAAAAACAAGCTTCAGAATGGGAGAATATATTTGCAAACCATGTATCTGATAAGGGGTTAATCAAAATATATAAGGAACTCAAACAACTGTATAGTCAAGAAGCAAATAACTCAATTTAAAAATGGGCAAAGGACCTGAATAGACATATCTCAAAAGAGGACATGCAGATGTCCAACAGGTATAAGAAAAATGCTAAATATCACTAATCATCAGGGAAACAAAATTAAAACCACATGCGATCTCAACTGTTAGGATGGCTATTATCAAAAAGTCAAAAGATAGCAAGTGTTGGAAAGGGAACCCTTACACACTGTTGGTGGGAATGTATTGTTTTCTGTTATGGAATACAGTGTAGAAATTCCTCAAAAAATTAAAAATTGAACCACTGTATGATCTGGCAGTCCCACTATTGGGTACGTATTCAAAGAATATGAAATCAGTATGTCAAAGAGGTATCTGCACACCCATGTTCATTGCAGAACTATTCACAGTAGCCAAGATATGAAATCAAACTATCAAACTAAGTGTCCAACAGTGAGTGACTGGATAAAGAACATGTGACATATATACACAATGGAATACTATTCGACCTTTTTGAAAAAGTAGGATATCCTGTCATATTGGGACAACATAGATGAAACTAGAGGGTGTTATGTTGTAAGACAGGCACAGGAAGATGAATACCACATGATCTCACTTATATGTTTAGTGCAAAAAAGTCAAAATCATAGAAACAGAGGAGAATGGTGATTACCAGAGGCTGGGGGTTGCAGGGTTTACAGAGATGTTGACCAAAGTACACAAAATTTCAGTTAGACGGGGGGAATAAGTTCTAGAGGTCTATTGTACATCACAGAAACTACAGTTAATAGCAATATAATATATATGTGAAAATTGCTAAGAAAGTAGGTTTTACATGTTCTCACCACAAAATAAAATTGGTAAGTATGTGAGGAAATGCATGTGTTAATTAGCTTGTGAGCCATTCCACAATGTATACATGTTTCAAAGCATCATGTTGTATACCATAAGAATATATAATTTTTATTTTTTAATTAAAATAAATAAACATGACTAATTTTAAAAGCACAATTAGATTTCAACTGTTAAATGTATGATTTGTTATTGAGTTGTACTAATTAATTGATTTAAATGTCATTTTAGTTTTTTTCCCCAAAAAATAACTCAATATCTATTGTACTGCAAGTTATCAACATTGTTTTATCAAGGAAAATACTTTATCTAGCTGATGGAAAGCATCTCTTGGCCTCATAAACTGAATATTTTGGTTCAGAAACATTGCCTGACTAACTGGATTTAAAGTCAGGAATTTTCATCAGAAACTCTAAATTTTAATCCTATTTTTTACACTGTTGATAGACTAAAATTTCTCCTAAGTAATCTAAACCTATGAAATAAAATCACTAACTTTAATAGTGGACACTGTGTCTAAATGTCAAAATAGCCAAATGATCTTTATAAAATGGTAAATGTATTTTATATACAGATAGTGGACAGTGTAATTTTTTCAGACTAAGGTCATTCTGCTTTATAAACCTGTCCTTCCTAATATGATAGGATCTTTGATAGATTTGCAGGTTCCTTGTAATACCCATGAAATTGAAATTTAAAAATAACTAGCAGCCACATAAAATGCCTTGGCTTGCCCAGTAATTTTGCTCTGTGCATAAATAGTTTCCTGCAGTATTATCTCCTCCAGGCATTTATTTGAATAGAAAGCTTTTCTTTTCCTAAGCACTGTCTTCAGCTGCCACATGGTAGGCAACAAAATGATAGCTGTCTCTAATAATACCACTATGATCTGTGTATCTGACATAGGAAATCTGTGATCAGTTTATCTGACCTCACTATCATCATCATAATTGTCCATTTCCTTATCTCCCTCTAAATCTTTAATTTTCTATAGCAGAAGAGCCACGCCTCATTTATAGTATTTGTTTTTGTAGTACCTAGAAGGAGGCCCTATGATAAGTGCTCAACTCAATAATGTTTTTTAGTTCATTCAGCAAAGACTTATTGAATGAATTGATCAAGTAAAAGAAAACTGTCCACTTATTTCAGATTGTTAGTCTAAGCCACCTATTTTACACACTCAAAGAAATGTTACCTACCATGTTATACAGCAATCCCATTACTGGGTATAAAGCCAAAGTATATGAAATCAGTATATCAAAGAGATATCTGCACTCTCATACTCATTGAAGCACTATTCACAATAGCCAAAATATGGAATCAACCTAAATGTCTGTCAGCAGACGAATGGATAAAGAAAATATGGTATGTATATACAATGGAATACTATTCAACCTTAAAAAAGGAGGAAATCCTGTCATTTGGGAAAACATGGATGAATCTGGAGGACATTATATTAAGTGAAATAAGCTGGGCCCAGAAAGACAAATATGCATAGTCTCACTCATATGTAGAATCTGAAAATGTTGATCTTATAGGAGTAGAGAGTAGAATGGTGGTTACCAGAGACTGGGGCAGTGGGAGTGGGGGTGGGAGCTGGAGAGATGTTGGTCAAAAGACACAAAATCTCTATTAGACAGAGTAAGTTCAGGAGATTAATTGTGCAGCATGGTGGCTATCGTGAATAACAATATATTTTGTTCTTGAAAAATGCTAAGAAAATAGGTTTTAAGAGTTCTCATCACAAAAAAGACAAATATATGAGGAAATACATGTTAATTAGCCCAATTTAGCCATTCTACAAGGTATATGTATTTCAAAACATGTGCATAATTATGTAACATTTTATCTGTGAATTTAAAAAAAAATGAAAAGTTAAAAAAAGGAAATGTTACTTCACAACCTCCAATTGCTTCCGCTTCATATTTAGCTGATTTCGTAAGCTGCATTCCATGTTTCAGATGAGTTTTCTTGTAGCCGTTTGTGTATGTGTATGCTCTCTCAGAGATGACCTTCCCGGTTTCAGAGCCAACTGTACCAACAAATAAGACACAGTAAGGAACCTGATCGAGGTAAAAATTTTCATGCCATATGGTATTACCTGCCTTTTCTAAATTTGTTTAACTGTACAAAATGAATTAGAGAAAAATACTGATGGTTTTGTGAATTTTTAACAATTTTTCTTTTTTGAAGTATTTCAATTACATAGGTAGTAAAATCTATATTTATATGTTAAGTTTCTTAGAATTGTAAGAAATGGCCATTTTGTTTATATTAAGAGTTTTTGAGATTTCTTATTGTTTCACTTTTCATTTATATCCCTGTTTAAATCATATGCATAAAATGAGACTTTTCATTTTACCTTTCTTCATCTAGGAAGAAATGGAATTTGTAGGTTTCCAGTATAGGACTGTAGTTAAATTCTTATGCATAATTTCTTATTGAAATGACTATATAAATGTTATTAATATTATAATAAGTTATAATAATTATATGACAATTATATGTTCAATGTCAGTATAAATTTTTAACCTAAAAATTCTTGAAGTTCAAGTAAACAACACCTTTGGGTAATATTGGGTAAATATCCCAAATATTCAGAGGCCTTCCTTAAATATTAATCCAGGTACTTCTAGTGCTGCTGTGTCACTTGGTAGAGTCAGGATGGGCTTGGGACATGCCACCCCAATGCAGGACCCTCAGTGGGGGGAGTCTGAGCAACTGCCAAAACAGCTCATCATTGTAAGTTTTCTCAAGAAATAGATTTTCTTTAATAACTATGGATATGTACCAAAAATATAGACATTTTTATTAGCATATCTGACATACTTTGTATCTTATGTAGTAGACACTAAATAAATATTTGTATTAATAGGTTGCTTGATTTTGACATTTTGGGGATTGATATTGATATGTTTGGAATATTAAATCAGTGATGATGTAGACAGCACATAATGTTATTTAGATATGTTAGAATTGTTATGACATAGTTTTAAAGAATGGTAATTTCAAAAAATGTTCTAATTATATAAAAACGTGTCTCATCAAACTGTCTTCTGAATTTACCATGTTTAGTTTTATGAAAAATACTTGTCTCTTTTTGGCTTGAGTTTTATGTGCTATGCGATGCAAGGAATTCTTAGTCCTCCTATGCACTATGATTTTGAGGAAATAATTTAAACATTCTTACCACATATCTGTTTCATATATCACGTAACTTTTTTTCCCTGTAAGTAAGGTGACCATATATTAATAATTTTTGTCCAAATTGAAACACTTGAGAGAGAATAGCATGTTGTTAAACATTACATCAGGACAACTGGCTTAAATTAAACTGTCCAGCAAATTGGGATGTGAGATCACCCTACCCATAAGGTGTTAAATTTGTTGTTAAATACAATAAATACTTACTGAGTACTATTATGTGCAAGGCATCATGCTTCAAACTGCAGATATATGGAAAGGAATACATTTCCCTTTCACTGGCCTTCTCCTTTACCTCAACCAGCGGTATCCCCCTTGATATAGTATTTTATATGTTTTCATTTAAACAATGCATCCCCTGCTTAAAATATTTGAGAACCACCAGTGGAGTAGAGCACAAGAATGTGGTCAGTGTCATGAGAGAGACTGAAAATGCTATGAAGTGTAGAGGTTAAAGAAAGCATATATCTTATGGAAGGTAGGAAGATGTAGTATTTAAGAAGTGTGGTTTTTAGGATGAGCCTTGAGGGAGAGTTAGAAGGATTAATGATGGAAATGTAAGTGGGCAGCCCCCTGGGGAAGTATCTCTGGCTAAGAAGAAGACCTAAATTCTGTCACCTCGGCTTGAAGAAGTCTCGAGAGGAGAATAAGTTAGATTTGGCGTGGTTATCCTGTATCTGGGGGAGCCGTAGGAGCTAATGCCCTGTGGCATTATTTAGGGCTTTGTGTGCCAACCTGAAGAATATATGTTTATGTGACTTATTTATCATTAAACAGGTGATAGTGTCCTGCCCCTTTGCTTATCCTCAGTGTCCGCCCTGCATTTATACTGAGTGATATATCTCAAGCTGGGGTTATCATTCATTTCTCTCCACCCTTCCCAGATCTGCTTCCTTGGTACTGTGCTCAGTATGCAAGCATCTTAATTTCTACTGATTCTAAATACAGTAGCCACAGGCTTTCCCTGGACTGCCTGTTCTCTGGGAGGAGTTCTCTCTTAACCGATCTTGATTGGATAGCTGCCCTTGCTTTCCTTTCTTTTCATTTCTTTCTGATTTACAAGTTATCTTTGTTGTTTTTAATGATTGTTTTCCTCACAATATCTTACTGATATTTGATTTCCGCCAACACAACTGAAATTAATATGTATGTGTAGAGAAACATATTCATTTGCAAACACAAGAACACATACCCATACACCTATGTGAGTATGCTATTTTTCCTTGATTCTAGGTAATCATTTTTTTCACATTTTAGCCTGAAATAAAACTCTTTTAACCAATACATACAATTAATGTGGTGATGTATATTTTCTTCCCAGCATCATAAAAAGTGCCTGTGAAATTTGTGGCATTTCAGACAGGATGAAATTTTATTAAATATGAAATGTCCGATTTTGAACCAAGTGTAGTTTCTTATATCTCAAACAAGACACAGTACAATTAATCAAAGTATGCACCTAAACTACTGACACAGTTTTGCCATCTTAATAGTAGCTTGCTTATGCCAGCAGCAAAGAAGCCTGGAAAGTGTGTGGTGATGAAATTGCAAAAATTGTTTTCCACAGCTTCTTGAGAATTGAATATTTTTCCTTGCAAGAAGTGGTCCAAAGCCTGGAATAAGTGGTAGTCAGATGGTGCAAGGTCTGGTGAGTATGGTGGATGACAGAGAGTTTCCAAGTCCAGCTTCTGTAGTTTGAACGGTGTTGTTTGTGCGATGTGTGGTTGAGCATAGTATTGCAAGAGGATTGGCCTGTCTCTATTGACCAGTTTCAGCTGCTTAATTGCAAACATCCTCATCATTTCATCCAGTTGGTTGCAGAAGACATTTGCTGTAATCTATTGACCAGGTTTCATGAAGCTGTAGTGCATAATACCAGCGCTGGACCATCAGCTTTTTTGATGAGTATTCAGTTTTGGACTATGTTTTGGCACTTTGTCTTTATCCAACGATTGTGCCAAACACTTGCGATTGTCAAAAAGAATCCATTTGTTGTCCCATGTAACATTACAGTGTAGAAATGGTTCACCTTTATGTTGTGGCAGGAAAGAAAGGCAAGCTTCAAGATGATTTCTCTTCTGATGCTCGTTTAATTCATGTGGTACACATCTATCCAGCTTCTTTACCTTCTGATTTGTTTCAGATGGTCCAATATTGTTGGAATAGTAATGTCAAACCTTGCTGCTAATTCACATGCAGGTTGAGATGGATTCGCTTCCACTACAGCTTTCAGCTTATCGCTCTCCACCTTGGTCTCAGGTTGCCCACGTGGCTCATTTTCAAGATTAGAATCACCAGAATGGAACTTCACAAACCATCGATATACTGTGTGTTCAGTAGCTACATCCTTCCCAAACACTCCATTTGATATTTCGAGCTGTCTGTGCTGCATTGGTTCCACGACAGAACGCATATTTGAAAATTATACGAATATTTGACTTATCCATGGCTTCACAAAAATTGCTCTAAAATTTGTTTTGAAAGATAATCCCAAGCCAAAACATGCATTTGAAAGACTGAGGATGTACCTTCACAATAAAAATAAAACAAGAAGTGTCAAAGTGGAATGTCAGAGATATCAACTGTCAAACTTAGCACTTAAGGAAATTGGACATTTCATACTTAATAACCTAATAGATATATGAAAATATTGGTAGTGTGAAATTTTCCACTTTCAAGTCTGTGAGCGTGAGCTGTGGCTGGTTGAATTACATGTCACACTTTGACATGCCCCTGCCTGGTGAAGACCACGGTGTGGCTGTGAGAATCCCCAGCTCCAGGGGCACACCACCTGTTCCGAATGTGTGTGACCTCCGGCAAGTGAGCCAACCTCTCGTGCCCCGTTCCTTGCCTGTAAAATGAAGCTAAGAATGACAGATTTGCAGAGATGGATTGAGATGTTTTATATGAATGTGTTTAGATCAACACTAGGCACACACTATGATATCTCTAAGTTGTCACCTTTAATATGTTACCTCTTGATTTAACAATGAAAAAAAGAAAAATGGTATAAAGTGCTATCTGGCTATATTTTACGAGACCCACCAGAGATTTTCAAACTCTCTGGGTTCACCCTTATCTCAGAATTATTGTGTGGCCCTTAGGCTAAAATAAATATCTAACATTTTGATTATGAAATAATTTAGGTCCAAACAACTGAAAGGTAGCTGTTTGCATGGTGTCCATCAGATGTCAGTGTGTTTTCCTTGAAAATTGAAAGTTCCCCTGGTGCCCTGAGGTACCCTTGGGGCACAGTTTACGAATGGTGCAGGAATTCACTTGTTTAGCTCTTACCTTTTGATGACTATTTAATCCATCAGACCTTTAGCAAGTACCATGTGCTGCTAATTCATGACTTTCCTATCTCTAAATCTTTCTGATCTCTTTAGATAGAGTTAGCTCAGAAAGCCCTCAGAGGAGAACTTTAAAAAGAAAGCTAAGACTTCAGGTAAAATGTTGCTTTGTGTCTAACAGCCTCAGGGAATCTAAAGCAAAATGGGAGGAAAATAAGAGTCTCAATTGTTCAGTATGTTCACTGTATCAATTACAGCTGCCCGTAAAACCTGGGAGTACCTGCTTTCATGGTTCTCTGAGGTTCTTCTGCAGATGCAACAAGCAGGAGCTACCTGAAGATCACCTGTAGAATAATGCATATAAAAAAAATGCCTTAAGTTTACTGTTCCCCTCTCCAGGCTCTGGAAATAAGCAACAATACAACCATCTGCTTATGTCTTTTAGATCTTTTAGAAGCTTTTAAATTACTGCCTACAGGTATTTGGGGTATAGAAAGCTAACTAAGTCTTTGGGATAAGGCACACTGCCTGATAGACCTTGAACTCCAGGCCAATTAACCTCTCAAGTATTATATGTTATATACTAATGCTTAACAAATTGTATTGTTAATACTTTAACAAAATTTTACAAGTCTGCCATCCTAAATGGAAGAATCTAGGTTTCTGAAGATCTTGGGGCTAGACAGAGACAAGAACCTTTGCACACGAATTAATATTAAAAAATAATTTTTTTTCTGAAATGCATCATGAATTTTCTACATTCTAGAAAGCTATAGTTATATGTACAGAAGTACCGAGAGTAGGCCTTTGGGCTAAGAGACTTTTTTACATTGAAATAGTATTAAAAATAAATCTGCATTACAGAATGCATTAAAAATTTGTTCTGCATTCTTAAATGCTGTCGCTACAGATACAGGTGTTGCTGGTGGGGACCTTTTGGGTTAGACAGTGTGGCCACTGTAACACAATTTACAGAAAAGCCACTCCAGCCTGCAAAACTATATTGCTTGATGCACAGAGCACAGCATGCTGCCTCCATTAGGTTCAAATGTGCATTTGTCACATCCATACCTGTCTTCCCTGCAGGTGTGCTCATTCCGCCTTGCATTCCTTCCAGTGTTCTCCTTTGATCTCTCATCTTTTCTCTTCTCGCCTCATTTTGCACACTCTTTGTTACCACCACACCCAAGACCATGGTCTTTGGACCACCTGAACCAGACCCCTCTGGGGAGCCTATTTAAACTACACTCCCCTAAAATCAGAACCTCTGACAATGAACTCCAGGAATCAGCAGTGTTAATTAACTTCCGGTATGATGCTTTTATGAACTAACATCCAAAAAGGTCAGGCCACACTGAATATCTAGATTTTTCAGAAACTGTTTTTTCCTCTTTTGGAACTCTGCACATGTGCATGTGCTTCTCTCCTCTCCTGGGATGTCACTGTCTTTCTGATCCATGCTTATTTCATCTGGGGTTTCAGGGCCTTCTGGTTGAATATCAAGGTCATTTTTTTTTTTTTTGCATTCTACATTGATATTTACAGTCATTATAGGGGAGGAGAGTGAAGAAAAATGGAGCTAGGAATGAAGGTAAATTTAGTATTACACTACCAAAATAGCTCTGTGAGCCAGGGTAAGGTAAAGATATAAACACACTCTCTAAAGACTGCTTTTTGCACCTGTTATCAAACTCTAGCTCTGCAGTCTATGGGTTTACGTGATCTTGACTAAAATACTCAAGCACTCTAAGACTCAGTTCTTCATCCATAAAAAGGAGATGATAATATCTACTTTAAATAGCCATTATGAGATTTATATCAGAAAAAGTTTGAAATAGTCTGTATCACTGAAAATGGTAAACACTGGTTGGTTATTATTTTTAGCTCTTTTTACAGGTGAGGCAACCGAGGGTAAAGTAAGGGAACATGCTGTAGGTCATAGCTCATAAACCACAGGACCAGAAGACATCTCCCACCTCTTCCTTCCCTGTTCTACAGCCTTTTTCTTACTAGATAGTTCAATGCCCTCTAGGAGCTGAGAGTTCTGAAGCATCAGGTCTTAGCTCTTTTTCTTTCTTTTACTTTTCTTTTGTTTTTATTTGGTAGCACTTAGTGAATACTTGAAGCTGATTATATTGTTTATAGTCGAATTAAAAAAATGGCTCTTGCCCTGTTTTGTTTTAATTTACGTTTGATGTCGTTTCACTAAATATTGTATGAGTGTATTGTGAGGCATGAAATGGACCCTGAAAATGATCCGGATTCATTTAAGGCAGAAGACAGGTATCTGTAAGGCATAACCTTCTCCAACTTTCATCCGTATCCTGATTTACCAACCTGCAACGACAATAGCCAGTTGTGTTATGAAGACTAAATAACCAAATATTAGCCACCTACTCTGTGTCTTCTATAGCAGTGTTTCTCAAACATTTATATACAGACAAATCATGTGGGATCTTATCAAAATGTAAAGTCTGGATCAATAGGTCTAGGATGGGACCTGAGACTCTGTATTTCTAGCAAGCTCTCCTATGACACCAAAACTACTGGTCCATGCTTAGGTGATTCTTATACACATTGAAGTTTGAGATGTGCTGTGGTATCCCATTCCCCACTTTTAATTCTCCGTATAACAATTTTTTGGCATTTTTTGATTGTTCATTTGTTATTTTATTTATTACCTACATCCCCTAGTAAAATTTAAGTTCTGTGAGAGCATAGCCCTTTCTACCTTGATCATCACTGTGTTCCCAGCACCTTGCATAGTGCCTGACATGTAGGTGCTCACAGTAGAGAGCTGGAGCTGTAAGCCAATTTGCCTGCACACAAGTACTCAATAATATTTGTGACTCAATAAGTGACTAAATGAATATAGATATTGGTAATATATAGACATGTGATTTTTATATATTGTTTATATAATTCCCATAACATTTTGAGGAATATACTGTCAAACCCAGGTTGTAATTATATGATAATACATGTCAAGTTAGTATTATGTGCAAGGACAATAAAATTTTCTGACTTCAGGTAACTATTGAAAATTGCAAGGAAAAAGGGCTAGAACTCGCACTAGTCTTAGAAGAAGGCAGGTGTTTCTGTAAATATAGAGAGAGGGGGAAAAGGGTACTCCAAGTAGATGGAACGTAGAGGGATAATTATTTGAGGTTTTATCTTAGGTTTTATTCCCCTTGAAGTCTTCCCATTTTAAATCTATCCAGTTTCCTAGTTTTCCTGCCATAGGGAATTTTGAGTGCAAAAATCCTCCAAGTTACTGGAAGTCTGCTCTTTCTACCTTTTGTAAGATCTGAAATTTTCTGAAGAGCTTGTGCTATGTGTCCTAGGGTAGGATAGAAGAGAGAAAGGTTCTTCTAGGACAGATAGTAGAAAAGGAATTTTCCTAAGACAGGAAAGAATTCAGTCTGAGTTGAGAGGTTGATGCCTCACGTATCATCTTTTCTTTGCTAGGGTCCCCTTCCATAGTTTGGTGAGGATTACAAAGGAAGCATTATGTTAAAATGCATTTATAAAATACTTTTAAAGATCGGGATCTCTAAGTGATCTATGTATTTATTTATTAATTCATAAAATAGTATGATCTAGTAGCAGATCAAATAATTAACTTTGAAATGATGATGAGCACAGATTTTTAACTATAAAATGATATAAAAATAGCTCTGCTTTTTCTTCTGGGTAGATTTATAGGTACTACTTATACTATTATGGTTTCTTTTCTGCAAATTATGATAAAAAGAAATGTTAAATTTTCAGTTAGAGGTAAATGAAAATAAAGACGTAACCATTTTTCCCATCCAAGTCCATGGACCCCTGGGGATGGGCCAGGTTCAGAAGAAGGGCTTGTGCCTCACTTTGAGGCAGTGCGTATCAAGCAGGATAGTCCAGGTCAGTGATTCTCAATGTCCACCCTTGGACCAGTAGCATCAGCGTCACCTTGGAACTTATCAGGAATACAAATTCTCAGTTCCAGTCCTAGTCTTACTGATTAGAAACTCTGGGAATGAGGCCAAGCAATATGTGTTTTAACAAGCTCTCTAGGTGATTCTGATGCACTCTCAAATTTGAGAAGCACAACTAGATTATACCTTAATAACAAACTAGCCCTGAATCTCCATAGCATAAAGCAACACGGTTTGTTTTCCATCTGAGCTTCATTTCCATCATGGATAGCCTGGGCTTACTCTCTTCTGGTTCATGTCTCCTCAATCCAGGAACCAGGTAGACATAACAGCCTCGGTCTTCAGCATTATTAGGACCATACCAGGGGAGAAAGAGAACTGGAGAGCTCACACTGGCCATTAATGGACCAAAAGACACACATCACTTCTACTAACACCTAGTTGGCCAAAACCAGTCACATGGCCAATAACCGTATTGAGAGGAAATTCCTGGAAGCCAGGGAGGTAGTGATGATTGAAACACTGTGAGATACAGCAAGATGTCAGAGAGAATGATCTGCTAATACCCCCAGGTAGACTACCACAGCCACACCTATGATTCCTGCTTGCAGCAGGCACGAACAGCAGACTCACAGGCCCTGCAGCATCAGTGCGGCTAAGACAGTGGTGGGCAGTGTTCACTAATGTGTTCCATGCAGTCTGTGACAAAGGTGGACCAATGTAAACCAGCGACTGGGGGCACCAAGGGAGGAGACACTTCTTTTTGCTTTGGTGATGCTTAAGATCCTGAGATGTTTGCACTATTCTGGGCAAGGGACGAAAGTACAAAGGTGACTGAGATCGAATTTATCACCACAGGATGCTCAGTAATAGATTTAAGTTGATTTAGAGAAAAATTATATTTCTGACACTCTTCAACATGTGGAGTAAACGTCATATCCACTAGAGCTGCTGTCTGTGTAAACTACACTCGTTCAGCAGTTAATGCAGGGCATTTCAGAGGAAGATTTCATAAATGCTTTTGATGATAAAATAAACTCTTCGGATACTTTAACACTGACTAAATTGACATATTGACTTAGAAAAGCCTGAGACCTATAATCTTTCTAACTTCATATTGGGGACTCAGTTAATAGAGCAATATGAGTCATTGGTACTTAATCATTCCTTTGTAGTTGTGACAGTTAATTCTTTTTCATCTGTTAGAAAATTTTACACACATTCAGGTGGCTTTTTTCTATAATATTCTCTGCCTGCCTTGCTTTTGTCTCAAAGTAAAGAGAAGGTATCAGCCATGCAATGATGAGAAACTAGTCATAGTAAAAGTTGAACTAGTACATTTGTATAAAAAGGCTTGGATCATGTGGTGAAGGTTTTGTTACTTGACACTTTTAGAATATCTACAGGGCTCTTGGCCACTATGTCACCATAAATGTGTGTTTGATGAAGATTGAAATCTGCCGTTAAAATACCATAGTTATTTCTAGTGACTCTGATGTTTCTTTCAGTTGTATTGTAATGTGCCAGTAGATAATCAAACCGTTCTTCCTGGAGAAAAAAAAAAAAAGCTTCTGTAGAAGAATTTATGTGGTCGCTATATATCTATATCTATATCTAGGTGTCTTCATTGCATGTCAGAGAGTAAGGCCAGACATATGTTGATAGAGAATGTTTCAACTACTCACTATGAAATATGCACATTTTAATTTCTGCCCACTTTGTGGCCTTATTTTTTCCCCATCCTTACTATATATATGTATTGCCTAGGAAAAGTCACTTACAGGATTAATCAGTGCACTTTTGAGTATGTTCAAATGTCTGGTTCATTTCCTAGTTGTGTGTGTTTGACTTTCGTCTTCTCATTATAACTCCATGTGAGAAATTGTTTTTATTGCAAAAATTTTATGGAAGCAAAAATGAGAAAATTATTTTGACTAGGGCCCATTCTTCGAAGTGAAATATCACAAGAATGGAAAAACAAGCACCGCATGTACTTACTATCAAACTGGTACCAACCGATCAACATTTAGGTGCTCACATGGAAGTAATATCCATATGAGAAATTTGCTGATAATTGTCCTTAAACAAACACCACCAAAAGCTCTTATGGAGACTCCTGGAAATCCTCATATGTTATTTACAATGAATTCCATTTTGCAATATTGTAGTAAAATATCATTTTTAAGAAAATGGTGCAATAGTGTGAATGTCAAGTATCTACATTTTGTAAGACCAAACATTTTTCTTAAATGTGTTTTTTGAGGCTTACTGCCTAGAAAATAAATCTATGCATGGAGTATTCCTTTAAACATAAATTCCAACATCATTCTGTCTTATGAATCAATCAATCAACATACTGATTCAGATATAATAAAAAATTGAAGGGAAATATTCTATCTGCATAAATAGTAAAAGTTTTGCTTAATGATTAACAAATTTCATGAGACAGTTTTCATCCCACATATTTTATTAATAACTTTAATCAAACTTCTTTATGAAATCCAAAATCCTTTCAGTCACAGCATGGACCATAGGAATGTGGTTTATTTAAGACAGACTTTAATTCAAGATGTTATTTTAAATCATGATTGTATCTGTGTTTTCTATTCTACTCACATGTCAAGCTGTTTGTGTGTGTGCACGTGTGTGTAAATTACGTGATGTATCTTGGGATTCATTGCAGTATGTCACTTAGAAAACTTTTTTAAAGTTTTAAAGTTTGGAGTTAACCTTGTTTTCCTAGGTAATCTTGTGTGCCACTAATTCTCCTCATCATCTTATACAGCAAGGCCAACTGATGCAGATTTTACATTTTCAGCTAAAGAATTGAGATGTTTAAAAATTATATAATATTCTGACTTCTTTGACAACTATAATTTAGTCCAGGAGGTGATTATTAGAATAACTGCTTAATTACTATTTTTGTTTTGGGCTACTATTTATTCTCATGAAAACTGTTATTTCTGATGCTCTTTATGGAATACCAGTCAGCGAGGGTTATCCTAAGACAGTAAAAAAGGTGTGCATGTTTAATGTAAAATGTGTTCATTCTAACCTCTTTCCCTTTGTGGCCCAAACCTCTGTGTAACATGGTTTCTCTTTATTATTCTATGTTGACAGCATTAAAAATAACAAAATAGATTCTTCTTTGTATATCTAGAGGTTTTTTTCCCCAAACTTATAGGATACTTTGCTTCTACTTTGTAGGAAAGATGAAAACACACAGTAGATTTTCCACAGCCTCCAAAATTGCTACTGCCATCAATGAACTGAGTGCAGGCCAAGAATTATGAACAAGTTTCACAGTTTTCCCTCTTCTTCCTTGACTTTTGAATAACTGGTGAAATTTTTATTCTATATTTCATGTTGGAGGAGAAAGGAAACACAGAAATATAACTAGTTGATGTGTGTGGTGAGATAAAGCAATATTTGGGTTCTGACTTCAGCAATACCCTTGAAGTTAAATAGGAGCATATGTGGTAGAAAAAAGAACTGTCCTTTCCCTAAAGCTCTGACTTGCTTGTCACTGTCTCAGCAGTGACTTGCAATTGCAAATTGTTGTCTGAATAATAAAACAGTATTTTTGTTGCCTGTGATGTTGAGAAATGAATGCTAAATATGTAGCCACTGAGCTGCTCATTTGCTTACTGTGACAAAAGCCAATGACCCAGGAAGAAGAAATGACTACTCATGTCTAACTCTAGCTGTAATACTCTATGGATTTTTGTGGTACAAACTGTCATCAGGCGTAGATTATTTAAATGAACGGTGAATTTACCAAAGAAGTAACATAAGTACAGTCATCAAGGGGAAATATAGCACGCACTATGCATGGAAGTGTAGCTTTAAAATGTTATTCTTTTCCCTGTATATTTAAGAATCTCCACAGGGAAACTGTCATTTTTAAAAGACAGAAAATGTATAATGTTTCCCTCTTTGTTAATGCAGAGTGAAATATCTGAATGTGTTACAAAATTGCTGTATCATCCGAAACTCTTACAAGCCCTAGGGATCCACCAGTGAACAAAGCAGGCAAACTTTCAACTCTTACATCATTAATAAAGGGGTTAAGGTCACAGATAATTCATAAGAAAATATATCAGTGATAAATCATCGGAAGAAAACACAGATAAACTTGGGTGATGGGGAGAGCTGGCACTTTGAGGTTGGGTGACCAAGAAGGGCCTTTCTGAAAGGGACTTTTGAGTTGAGACCTGGATGACAAGAAGCCAGACGTGAATTTTTAGGGAAGATGCATTTCAAGCAGAGGAAATGTCTAGTATGAAAGCTTTGAGGCTAACACCATTTCTAGGAGCAGCAAGGAAAGTGTGACAAAGCAGAGAGAGGGAGAAGGAGCCTAGAGATGAAGCCAGTGGAGCAAGGAGGGGCCAGGTCACGGAGGGTCTTGCAGGGTTTGGTGAGTGGTTTGGAATCCACTCTCAATGAGATGAGAAGCCATTGGAAGGACTGACAAGATGTGAATTGTGTTTTTTTTTCCTTTTTTTTCTTTATTGAAGTATACTTTACATATCATGCCTTTACTCCATTTTAAGTGTACAATTAAATGATTTTCAGTGAATTTACCGAGATGTACAGTTAATCACATAAATCAGTTTTTGAGGAATTCCTTTCCCCTATTGAGACTCCTAATTCTGTTCCCCAACTACTTTTCAAGCATGTCCCACCCCTCCACAGTGCCCGCCATGTCACTCAGACGTGGGTTTGCTCTTTGTGTGCAGGATGGATTGACCAAGAGGAAAGAGTCAGAGCAGTAGCAGGAAGCCACAGTGGTATCCAG